>PVHT020004020.1:3654731-3759429 GCA_004024745.2 Catagonus wagneri
GTCCTTGGTAATTTGATAGGGATTGCATTGAATGTGTAGATTGCCTTGGGTAGTATAGTCATTTTGATAATATTGACTCTTCCAATCCAAGAGCATGGTATGTCTTTCCACCTGTTTAAGTCATCCTTGATTTCTTTCATCAGCGCCTTATAATTTTCAGAGTACAGGTCTTTTGTTTCTTTAGGCAGGTTTATTCCTAGGTATTTGATTCTTTTTGATGCGATGGTAAACGGGATTGCTTCCCTAATTTCTCTTTCTGATCTTTCATTGTTAGTATACAAAAATGCAGTTGACTTCTGTGAATTAATTTTGTATCCTGCAACTTTGCCAAATTCATTGATGAGCTCTAACAGTTTTCTGGTAGAGTCTTTAGGATTCTCTAGGTATAGTATCATGTCATCTGCAAAAAGTGATAGTTTTATTTCTTCCTTCCCAATTTGGATTCCTTTTATTTCTTTTTCTTCTCTGATTGCTGTAGCTAGGACTTCCAGAACTATGTTGAATAGTAGTGGCGAGAGTGGACATCCCAGTCTCGTTCCTGGTCTCAGCAATGATGGCTGTTCTGACTGGTATGAGGTAGTACCTCTTGGTAGTTTTGATATGTGTTTCTCTAACAATTAGCTGTGATGAGTATCTTCATATGTCTCTTCATCATCTGTATGTCTTCTTTGGAGAAAGGTCTTTTCAGGTCTTCTGCCCACTTTTTGATTGGTTTGCTTGTTTTTTTGATATTGAGCTGTGTGCGCTATTTGTATATTTTGGAAATTAATCCCTTGTCAGTCGCATCGTTTGCAAATATTTTCTCCTGGTCTGTAGGTTGTCCTTTCATTTTTAGTTTCCTTTGCTGTACAAAAGCTTTTGCGTTTGATTAAGGTCCCATTTGTTTATTTTTGCTTTTATTTCTATTGCCTTGGGAGACCGACCTAAGAAAACATTGGTAAGATTTATGTCAGAGGATGTTTTGCCTATGTTCTCTTTCAAGAGTTTTATGGTGCCAGGTCTAATTTTAGTCTTTAAGCCATTATGAATTTAAGGCTGTATATGGTGTGAGTGTGTGTTCTAACTTCATTGATTTACATGCAGCTTTCCCAACACCACTTGTTGAGAGACTGTCTTTTCTCCATTGTATGTTCTTACCTCCTTTGTCAAAGGTTAATTGACCATAGGCGTGTGGGTTTATTTCTGGATTCTCTGTTCTGTTGATACATATGTCTGTTTTTGTGCCAGTAGCTTGCTGTTTTGCTTACTGTAGCTTTTTATTGTCTGAAGCCTGGGAAGATTATGCCTCCAACCTTGTTCTTTTTCCTCAGGATTTCTTTGGCATTGTTGAGTCTTTTGTGGTTCCATATAAATTTTAGATTTATTTGTTCTAGTTCTATGAAAAATATAATGGTTTATTTGATAGGGATCTTATTAGATCTGTAGATTACTTTGGGTAGTATGGCCTTTTTAAGTATTAAACCAATCCAAGAGCATGATACATCTTTCCATTTCTTTAAATCACTGTCAGTTTCCTTTATCAATGTTTTATAGTTCTCAACATATAAATCTTTCACCTTAATCAGACTTATTCCTTAGTAATCAGTTCTAGTAGTTTTTGTGTGATATTTTTGGGGTTTTCTGTATATATCATATCATCTGCATATGACCAGTTTATGTCTTCTCTTCCAATTGGACAACTTTTCGTTCTTTCTTATCTGATTGCTGTGGCTAGGACTTCCAATACTATGTGAATAGAAGTGATGAGAGTGGGCAACCTTGTCTTATTCTGGATTTTAATGGGAAAACTTTCAGAGCTCCCAGACTCCAAGTCTGATATGCTGGTTCTTTAAAATGTGATCCACAGATGAGTAGCATCAGTATCACCAAGAACCTTGTGAGAAATACAGGGTCTTAGGCCTCACCTCATACCTCCTTTACTGAAACCTATTGGGCGAGCTCAACAATCTTCGTTTTGTAACAATTGTTCCAGGCAATTATGATGAACACTGAAGTTGAAGAACCACATATCTAATGTTGTATTTTCTATGGGCCCCAGATTTCTTATACATGAAATGAGATGTTAAACTAAATGATTCTCTGGATTTTTAAGCCCAGTGTTTTTTGGGATTGTTTGTTGGCCACACCTGTGGCATGGAAAAGCTCCTGGGCCAGGGATTTAAGCCATGCCACAGCAGTGACAATGCCAGATCCTTAACCTGCTGAGCCACAGGGAACTCCTAAACCCAGTGTCTTAATGAGTCAGTTAGTGAACTGGCCTACTAAGTGACTTTATGTGAAATAGAAAAAGACATCCACTTCCACCCCTATTCCAGCAGACAAATGGGCAGATGCTGTGGCTTGGCAAACCCTTGTTTTTGTTCAGGGTTCAGTTTTTACACCAGTGGACCATTACGTATTCTGCCATGCACACTGAAATGTATAGTGCCAGCACTGTACATTAAGGTACTTCATCTCTCTCTCTTATAAGTTTTATTGAAGTGTAGTTGATTTACAAGGTTGTGGTACTTAACTCTTAACTGAGCTATTTATTTCATTTCCTTGGACTTGTCCTTCACCTTAAAAACTGCATCATTTCACACTTTGTGCTGAGAAGATTACATTTAATATTTGCTTTAAATGTGAAAATGCATGGAATAGATGATGCCAGATCTAATTGTGTCATTCTGGAAAATTCACATTATGGTCACTACTATATCAATATATTCACAAGTTTATCTTGGTATTTGTTTCACCTAAGAATTGAGTTCTTTGTTTTTATTTTTTTTTCTTGTAGTATCTCAACAGTGGACAAGAGTAACACTTAAGCTTCTCATGTAAAACCCAGTATCTAGGCTACTTATGTATTTTATAATGAGTAATTTCATGCCAAGAAATTTGTGTTTATAAACTAGTCTCACTATCCTAGCTACCTAAACTGACACATACTTTTTTCCTTGTTAAAAACAGGCACTGTTTTCTTTCTAGCCCTGAAACTTTTTGAAAACAGAGGTGTCATTGTTTTTAGCACATGATCCAGCTGACCAGTGCTGTACATCTTCAAATTTGCCAAGTTAGGAAAAGAACTTGGTATCCTAGCTTAATGTCTTAGGTACAGTAAATTGTGTCTTTAAACAGTTAGCTGCAGCATTAGCTACTGAGTTTCAGAAGTCAGTTAAAAAAAACACCATTTAAAAAAAAGCGTGGCATGGAGTTCCCACTGTGGTGCACCAGGATCAGCAGTGTCTTGTGAGCACTGGGACTTGGGTTCGATCCTCAGCCTGGCACAGTGGGTTAAAGATCCAGTGTTGCTGCAGCTGTGGCATGGCGTCACAGTGGTGGCTCGGATCTGATCCCTGGCCTGGAAACTCCATATGCCTCAGGGTGGCCAAAAAAGAAAAAAAAAGAAATGGTGTGTTTGTGTTCTGTATATGCATGTACATTGAAGGTAAAGATAATCCAATAACAAAGTACAAGATATTTCTCTTTTAAATGCCATAATGCACAGTTTCTCACTCCTGAACAGTATTCAGCTATGCAGGTGAAAAGGATTTCTGGAGTTCCAGCTGTGGTGCAGTGGGATTGGTGGTGTCTCTGGAGCACCAGGACTGAGGTTCAGTCCTTGGCCCAGCACAGCTGGGTAATGATCCAGTGTTGCATAACTGTGTCATAGGCTGCAACTGCAACTCAAATCTGATCCCTGGCCTGGGACCTCCATATGCTGTGGGGCTGCCAGAAAAAAAGGGTTTAAAAAGGTTAAAAAAAGAAGAAAGGATTTCTGTCCTCATGATCTGAGTTAAGATTTTTAATTTTTAGGAATTCCGTTGTGGCACAGTGGGTTAAGGATCTCACATCATCACTACAGCAGCTTGGATCGCTACTGTGGCATGGTCAGTCCCTGAGCTGGTAACTTCCTCATGCTGCTGGCACAGCCAAAATTTTTAAAATTTTGAGCACTTCTTGTTCTGTTTATTTTATCTCTTTTCCATGGTTATATCCGTTCAGTTCTGACTGGAAAATCAAACCAGTTATTTCAACAAAAAAAACTTAGTACAAATAACTAGGTATAAAGTTGTTGAGTTAGGTAAGAAGGTGACTCTTAAGATAGCAGAGTTTATTGTGGAAGCAGCCACCCCTCCTTGGATTAGGGGTCTCAGAGGGAAGAGGTGGTAATTATTAAAGGGTGGGTCCTGCGGAGTTGACCTCTGAGGAAGAAGAAGGCAGTGCTCTTCTAGTGCTGGTGTGTCTGATCCCAGTAGAGAACCAACTAGGTCTCTGGTGCTGGAGCACTCTTAGACTGGTGCTGGTTTGTCTTGGGCACACAGTGAGGCCAGTTCTGCAAAGGCTGAGGGAGTGCAAACTGGATTCTGTTTACTCCTTCGAGAAGGCCCTGCAAATGTGGGATGAAGAAGCAAGTCTGGGATGGTGATCACAGGATTAACAAACAGGAAAGACAAGTGATACAGATAGGAAGAAGCAAATCTCTTCTTCCTTCATTTCTGAAATCTCTAACCCTTCCTGTTGGCAGAGGCTAAATGTGATGTCTTCAGAGCTTGGACCTAGCATCACAAGGTCGAAGATTGAACTTTGAGCTGATAGAATCTATATACATTTTTAGACTTTCAAAGTAAGGGGGAAAAAACTTAGTAACCTAGCTTGTGGTTTTATTTTTTTTATTTTTTTTTTTGTCTTTTTGCCTTATCTGGGGCCGCACCCACGGCATATGGAGATTCCCAGGCTAGGGGTCTAACAGGAGCTGTAGCTGCCGGCCTTCGCCACAGCCACAGCAACACGGGATCCGAGCCGCGTCTGCAACCTACACCACAGCTCACAGCAACGCCGGATCCTTAACCCACTGAGCAAGGCCAGGGATCGAACCCACAACCTCATGGTTCCTAGTCAGATTTGTTAACCACTGAGCCACGACGGGAACACCCTAGCTTGTGGTTTTTTAGATGCAATAAAAATAGAAGTTCTTTAAACGGTATAAGGTTTAATCATGTCATTGAAAAGGACTTTTGTCATAATGTGCTGAATAAGAATTTAAATTTTTGGAGTTCCTGTTGTGCCTAAACGGTAACAAACCCAACTAGGAACATGAGGACGAGGGTTCGATCCCTGGCCTTGCTCAGTGGGTTAAGGATCTGGCATTGCCATGAGCTGTGGTGTAGGTTGCAGATACAGCTCAGATCCCCCATTGCTGTGGCTGTGACATAGGCCGGCAGTTTCAGCTTCAATCTGACCCCTAGCCTGGGAACTTCCATATGCTGTGTGTTCAGCCCTAAAAAGCAAAAAAAAAAAAAAAAGAAAAGAAAAATAAAACATTAAAATTTTTGTTACAGTGACTAATTTATTAAATTTCTTTTTCATACTTGTGAATACTAATCTTTTGTTTTTTATTCTAAAATCTGGGGTAATCACCACAAAAAGCACAAACCTTGATGGTTTTGTTACAGAAAACAAATTGTTTTTGTTTTTTGTTTTATTTATGTTTTTAATGGCCAAGCCTGCCACGTGTGGAAAGTTCCCCAGCCAGGGATCAAATCCAAGCCTCTGAGACCTGTGCTGCAGTTGTGACAGCACTGGCACCAGATTCTTCAACCCACTGCTTCTGGCCAGGATCAAACCTGTGCCTCTGCAGCCCACCTGAGCCACTGCATTCGGATTCTTAACATACTGTTCCATAGCGGGAACTCTGAAAACAAGTCTTTTAGAACCTTAAATGTAAACTGAAGTCTAAATATGCCACTTATTACTGCTGAGAATCCCACAGTGGTTTGCAGTTCCCTGTCATATTAAGCACAAATTCTAGTCTCCTCACAGTGACTATAGCCTAATGTTTCTAGTCTCATCTCCCACAACCTTTAACTGTTTTACCTAAACTCCAGCTAGGATGGACTGTTCTCTGCCCCTTACCACGCATGGAACTTACTTTCCTCTAGGTTCAGGTTAGTTCTTTGTTGGGGGGGGGGTCCTTTTTTCGTGGCGGTGGGGAGGACTGCATCTGTGGCATATGGACGTTCCCAGGCTAGGGGTCTAACTGGAGCTGCAGCTGCCAGCCTGTGCCACAGCCACAGCAACACAGGATCTGGGCCACATCTGCAACCTACACTGCAGCTCACAGCAACACAGGATCCTTAACCCACTGAGTAAGGCCAGGGATTGAACCTGCTTCCTCATGGATACTAGTTGGGTTCATTACTGCTGAGCCACAATGGGAACTCTGAAGGCTCAGGTTAGTTCTTACCTACAACATGCCTTTTAGGTGGTTCTCTTTTCCCATATACTCTCCATTTAACCGTCACAATCTTACTTCTTCAAAATCTTCAGCAATTTATGAACCCCACAGTCTGTCATGATGAAAACAGCTGGATGTATTTTCTCCCCCCAAACCTTTCATTTCTCTTAAAGGTCTTAAAATATTTTCTTTATTGTTTTTATACAGACATTCTCCACCATCATTGTTAGCTGGTAAAATTCTGTTTTTTCTTTAAGAACTCACCTACCCAGAGTTCCCATCGTGGTGCAGCGGTTAACGAATCCGACTAGGAACCATGAGGTTGCGGGTTTGGTCCCTGGCCTTGCTCAGTGGGTTAACGATCCGGCGTTGCCATGAGCTGTGGTGTAGGTCACAGACGTGGCTTGGATCCTGCGTTGCTGTGGCTATGGCGAAGGCCGGTGGCTACAGGTTCCTAGCCTGGGAACCTCCACATGCCACGGGTGCAGCCCTAAAATGACAAAAGGCAAAATAAACAAAAAAAACAAAAACAGAACTCATCTACCCATTATTCCCTTTCTAAAGTCTGTCAGACCCTGCACCACATCTCCCACAAGTGGTGCTCCCTGTGGTATTTTAGGCATATGTATCATGACATCTTTTTCATGCTGTTTCTTAGTTTGTTTGGGTATCTGTGTCCTCCCCTAAGCTGATTATCTTTCTATCCTTATTGCCTAGTACAGTACTGGCTCTGAGCAGATAGTGTAATATGTTAGCATTTTTAATGAATGATTATGTGACTTGTCAAAGGTCTCACAGTTGAGAGCAGGGCAAAGTAAGTGTCTTAATTTCAAGACAGATTTCTATATCATAGATATCTCTGCTCACCCTACTCTACCCCCCCCCCCCGTTAGATTGTAAGGTTTTTTGGAGGAGAATCTGTGTCTTATTCATATTTACGTTTTGTAAAGTACCTGGCACAGTGGTCTTCTTATTCACTTATACCGCTGAAATGACTTCCAGTTATTAGCCATATCCAGTAGCATCATTTAAGTCTCAGCTGTGGTATGAGACTGGAGATATAGTAATTATCTCCTGAGAATTTATTTTAATTTTGGGGGGGGCCACGCTGTGGCACGTAAATGTTCCTGGGCCAGGGATCAGACCTGAGCCACAGCCAGTAACTCGAGCCACTGCAGTGACAATGCCCAGTTCTTAATCCCTAGGCCACCGTGAAACTCCTTTGAGAATTTTTTTTAAACAGTCTAGTCCAATGTAATAAAGTTTATTAAGTAAAAAAAAATAAACGTTGTAGTCCAAATGAGTAGGGAATTTGGAAATCAAGAATCTAAGCTGCTGCCACTGGCTTAATTGTCTCTTTGTGTGGCACTATTTTTATAGTCCTAGAAAATGGAGCTCTCATAATTCTTTTTTCCAATTATTGAGGAAGACATTTAGGTTCTGATCATGCATCCATTTCCCCTCCCCACCCTGAAACACACACACTGGAAAAAAGGAGGTAAATCTCATAATTATGTCTCTTTCTGGGCCTCATATATGAAAACATGAGCTCATTGTTTGCTTGACTAGAAACAGGAAACCTCTGGAATATCAGCTTGTCTAGTTGGTGTGGCTTGTGAACCCGAGAAGAGATAAAAGCATTTTTTCTTGTTCATGATTATAAAAGCAATATATATACAATACAGAAGATTTGGAAAGTACGTATTTTAAACAGGAAGAAAACTCACCCGTAATTTACCACCCAAAAATGACATCAATAACAATATATTTTACAAATTCTTCATCAGTATTTTTGCTTAGGCTGTCTTTTATGGGTGTATTATACAAAGCTTTATTGTTAAATACTTTCAGAGATTATGGTATGATAAATTGCTTTCCAGAAAAGTATGTAATGAATTTATAGTTCCACCAGTGATATGTTACATGTGCCTGTTTCACCGTGTCCTCACTAACCCTAGTTAGTCTTGCTTTTAATATTTGTCCGATTGGGTCTTGATTTAGGCTGTTTACTTTCTATTAATTGCACTGTTTAGAGAATATGATCTGCATTATTTCTCCTTTTGAAATGCATCATAATTTTGTAGTGGCGTATGATAACTAACTTGATCACTTTTTAAAGTTTGCCAGGGGTAGGTTAACATTTTTCTCCTGTCATCCTAATATAGTGTTACTGACTTCTTGTTTAAATTTTTTTAAGTCTTTTTCTCAGTGTGTTGGTAAAGCAGGATGGAGTGGACAAAGGATCTGTTGCTATTCTTCCTGAACTGTACCTTCCGTATTAACATACATGTGTAATAACTATACTTTGTTGTTAGTATTGTCTTTTCTTACATTCACCTGGTACATCTCTTTCCATTATTTGATTTTCACCTTTCCTTTGTCCTCTTTTGATTGTGACTCTTACAAAACACTTTCAGTTTTTCTCAAGTTCTTCAGTAGGTAGATAGGCTGATTTTTATATGTTGTCAATCTTATCTATATCAGTGATTAAATGAGTATTTTAGTGGCACAAATAATTCTTAATCTTGAAAGTATATTTTTCATAAAGGAGGAAATAAATTTCTTATCTCTGCACCCAGAAATAATTAGTCTTCACCTTTTTATGTCCTTTATATGTGGAAGGGGGACCAAATGTCTGTGTCAAATATCTTCAACATTATTGCTGATTTGTCTTAATAGCTTCTACTTTAGAAAAGGGAAACAAAAGAATTCTTTGCTTTAGTACCAAGCACAGTGCCTGATATAAACATTCAGTAAGTGTTTAAGGAGTGAATGAAAGAAAGAAATGATCTTTTTAATTTCTCTTTTTTCTCTTAAAAGATTTCTATGGAAAATGATTACCTGGGTCCCCGAAGAATTGAAAGTCTACAAAAAGAAGATGCTGATTGGCAGCGGAAAGCTCACATGGCTGTACTGTCCATTCAGGATCTTACTGTCAAATATTTTGAAATAACAGCTAAAGCCCAAAAAGGTGATTCCCTCAATAAAATTATCCTTGTTAAAGTATCTTCAAAAATGAGTGGTTTAAGTATTTTATGTTCATAACAGTTATATAGAAAAATATGTAAAGACCACTCATCATCTTAGCAGTTAAAGAAGCACTTAACAAATTAAGGTATAGCCTTTCAATTTTTCATAGTTAACAAAATAAGGTATAGCCTTTCAATTTTTCATGTTAACATATACACCCCCTTTTAAAAAATAACAGTAATGGGTATTAGTATAGTGTAATTTAATTGTGATAAAAATCATTCACATAGACCTCAAAGCTTAAAGGCACAGTCCTTAGTAAGACTGCCTTCCCTTCAGATACTACCTGCAGATTTGGGATGTCCTCAGGCCATCCGTGCTTCTAACCAACTGGCTACAAATTTGGGGATTCACTCCTGTGACTCCACAGAACGCAGGAAAATGTAGATGAACGAAATAGTACCATGTTTTTTAACTTTACATTTTTTTGGTTATTACTGAATGGTAACCCGTTTAAAAAATGTATTTCATTGATGTTGATTAACAATGTTGTACAGCAGAGTGATTTCATCTTTTTTGTTTTCATGTAGTAAATGGGATATTTGTATATCCTTTTTCCCAGTTACTGTCTTCTGCCTATTTTTCTATCATGTTTTTTTCTATTGCTTTATAAGAGCTCCTTGTGTATGTATGTATATATGTT
This sequence comes from Catagonus wagneri, assembly GCA_004024745.2. Taxonomy (NCBI): domain Eukaryota; kingdom Metazoa; phylum Chordata; class Mammalia; order Artiodactyla; family Tayassuidae; genus Catagonus; species Catagonus wagneri. Next base: position 3,664,622 of record PVHT020004020.1, read on the forward strand.
TATTTTTTTAGAGGAGTAAAACAGGTCCTTTTATTTTCTGTTTTATACATTGCCAGGTGTAGCCCAACTTTACTGCTTTGCTTGTAAAAATATCTTAAATGGTCCCTTCCTGCTTGAGTTCCTGTTGTGGCTCAGCAGTAATGAACCCAACTAGTATCCATAAGGATGTGGGTTCAATCCCTGACCTCCCTCAGTGGGTTAAGGATCCAGTGTTGCCGTGAACTGTAGTGTAGCTCACAGATGCGGCTCTGATCTAGTGTTGCTGTGGCTGTGGCATAGGCCTGCAGCTGCAGCTCCAATTCGACCTCTAAGCTGGGAACTTGCAAATGCTGCAGGTGCAGCCCTAAAAAGATAATAAGAATGATAATAATAATATAGGGAGTTCTCGTCATGGTTCAGTGGTTAACAAATCTGACTAGGAACTATGAGGTTGCAGGTTCGATCCCTGGCCTTGCTCAGTGGGTTAAGGATCCGGGGTTTCCGTGAGCTGTGGTGTAGGTTGCAGACGCGGCTCAGATCCCACGTTGCTGTGGCTGTGGTGAAGGCCAGCAGCTACAGCTCCTGTTAGACCCCTAGCCTGGCAACCTCCATATGCCACGGGTGCGGCCCTAGATAAGACAAAAAAAAGAAAATATAAATAAGACATATAAATATGAGTGATCGTGGTGATGTATGCATCTCTCATACATAAAAAAGAGGACGGACTATTGGGTTAATATTGCAGTGTGACATGAGAGAAACATTTGAGTACCTATCATTCTCATATGGTTCCACAAAAGTCTTCTGAGTAGGTGCTGTATTTCCTTACTTTATCACTCAAGGGAATTGAGCTCAAGAACAGTTAAAGTTTCTGCCAAAAGTTACATGTTGGGTAGAAATGGGAATTTAACTCAAAGCTGTATATCTCCAAACCCCTGCTGTTTTCCCCTACAATGCACTACTATATTGATTCCATGTTTAAAAGATATGCAGAGACTTGAAATGGCAATATCACTTGATATTCAAGCAACATAGATATATGTTGGAAACTCTAAAATTAAGGAAGGTTCAGAATGATGATCAAATATGTTAGCATTTTAAAGTCCACACTAAAACTGAGACCCTGGAAGAACTTTGCTGAGAGGAGATTCTGATTAATGCCTAATGATAGGAAGGAACTCAAAAGACTAAATCAACAAATAGTAATGGTCTTGAATGGAAATAACTACCACAAGTTGCAGGTTGGTTGTATTTGGTCATTGGGACTGAGGGGTGGGAGAGCTGAGAATGAGAAACTTTCTCTTTTTCCACTGTAAACCTCTCTATACAGTTTTCATTTTTAAGTATATACTTATATTATTGTAAATAATTTAAGATGTCATAAAATTCTGAGTCAGAGTTACTGAGATACTTCCTTGCAATGAGGGTTATGATAAAATAGCTGAATAAAAATATTAATGTTATCTCCGAATATATAGAAGAAACTACCAGAGAATATGCACTGACTTAAGACTTTAGGTACTATGTAATCAGATTGCCTGTCTCTTATTGATAGTTAAAATGTGTCTCTGACCTATTAAAATGGTTGAGCATGAGGATGGTTGGACCCAAGATGAGCTAGTAGCACACATACTTGCAGTGATAAATTTAACTGGAACATATTAATTGTTTGATCGTCAGGAAATGTTTCTTGAACGAGGCCTCTATTGTGGCAAACTAAAAAAGTTCTTTTGGGGGTTGGCAAAGAGAAGTTGGGTGCTTAGTTGTACTCCAACTTCTTGCTAATGTCTAGGATTTATTTCATGCTACATCAGATCATTACAGTGCTTTTGGGAACTCCCCTGAAAAGAGTATTTTTTATTAAAGTTTTAAAATTAACCGACAACTCAGTTTCATCTTAAGAAATTTATTTTTTAGGATGATTAGTGTCTTCAATAAGAATTTTAAATAGAGAAGTTCCCACTGTGGCTCAGTAGAAACAAACCTGACTAGTATCCATGAGGACTGCAGGTTTGATCCCTGGCCTTGCTCAGTGGGCTAAGGATCCAGCATTGCCGAGAGCTGCTGTGTAAATCGCAGATGCAGCTCAGGCCTGGAATTGCTGTGGCTGTGGTGTAGCTGGCAGCTATAGCTCTGATTCAGCCCCTAGCCTGGGAACTTCATATGTAACGTGTGGCCCTAAAAAAAAGCAATTTTTAAATAGAATCTAAAATACTGTTGAATTGTATTTTAGAGCTGTTATAGGTAATTTATCATAGTGGTAGGATTGGAATGTTTATCTCTGAGTGTGTAATCCATAGACTCTAAGACTTTGAAATTTTTTAATATCACGTTGTCTTAATGACTCAATGTCTCTTTAAAAAATCATTACCAATAGCTGTGTATGATCGAATGCGAGCAGATCAGAAGAAATTTGGTAAAGCATCATGGGCAGCAGCTGCTGAACGTATGGAAAAACTCCAGTATGCAGTTTCTAAGGAGACTCTGCAGATGATGAGAGCTAAAGAAATATGTTTGGAACAGAGGAAGCATGCGCTAAAAGAAGAGGTAATAAAAACCCATACGTTTTTTTAAATGATTTTTATTTTTTCCATTATAGTTGGTTTACAGTGTTCTGTTCATTTTCTACTGTACAGCAAAGTGACACAGTCACACATACATATATACATTCTTTTTCTCACTTTATCATGCTGCATCATAAGTGACTAGAGTTCCCAGTGCTGTACAGCAGGATCGCATTGCTTATCCATTCCAAAGGCAGTAGGTTTGCATCTATTAAGAGAATATATTTTTAAAAGGCTGTTAATTCTGCCCTTTCTCAATGAAATGATGATAACTTTGACTGTGGGACCTGTGATAGAAGAATTAGACACCTGTGGTATTTTCACAGCATCCCAGTGTGACTGTAGACAGCAACGCCCCATTAAAACCAAAGGAGCATGCATTTCCTATGTCCTTTCCAGCCCACCCCACAACTAGGCATCCACCAATCTTACTCTGTCTCTCTATAGAGTGGCTATTCTAGACATTTCATATAAATTTAATCATAAAAGATATAAATTTTTTTTCTGCTTCCTCCTCACATATAGGATAATGTTTTCAAGGTTCATCCATGTTATAGCATGCATCACTGCTTAATTTACTTTTTTTTTGCCAAATGGCACACCGCTTTATGGTTATACCATTTTTTCTGCATTCATCAGCTGGTGAACATTTTTTGGGGTCTTTCTACTTTTGAAGCTATGCATAAAGCCGCTGTGAACATTTGTATGCAAGGTTTTCATTTACCTTGGTGTAAACTAGGAGTGAAATGCTCTTTAACCCATTGAGTAACTGCCAGACTGTTTTCCAAAGCTGTAACATTACATTGCTATCAGCGGTGTAGAAGGGATAGAATTTCTCCACATATTTCTTTACATTATTACTAATACTGGTACTAGTACACTATTATAGGCATCCTGGTTGGTGTGAAGTAGTATCTCATTGTGGTTTTGATGTGCTTTTTCCCATGGCATTGTTGAGTATCTTTTGGGCCACTTACGCATCCTCTTTGAAGAAAGGTCTTCAGATATTTTGCCCATTAAAAAAAATTTTTTTTTTCCTTATTTCACTTTCCTGTGGCATATGGAGTTCCTGGGCCAGGGATCAGATCTGAGCCACAGTTGTGACCTAAGCTGTGGCTGCGGCAGTGCTGGATCCTTAACCCACTCTGCCCAGGCCAGGTTCGAGCCTGCATCCCCACACTCCTAAGATGTCACTGATCCCATTGTGCCACAGTGGGAAATCCTAAATTAGGTTTTTTTAAGTATAGAGTTGCAAGAGTTCTTTATATTTTCCAGATACAAGTCTTTTATCAGGTATATGATTTGCAAGTATTTGCTCCCATTCTGTGGATTGATGACATTGGCTTTTAAAAACTTTGAATATCATGTATTTGTAAAAGTACATTTTCATCTCTAGAGAAGAACAAAATGTCATTGCTGCTTTTATTAATACAGTTTTATGTAAAATACATTGCTCTATGAACTTGCATATGCATGTGGAACTCTCGTTTAAAGAAATAGTGTGTGAGGTAACCTGTAATATATCATGGCTATGATCTAGAAAGATCTTTTGGTTAATTAATTTTAAACTATGGTTTTATTTTCCCCTTACATTTTCTTATTTTATACTATTGTTAAGGGTAAAATTGAAACTTGTTCTGAAACTGTTCACACTTTATTCAGAATCTCTTCACAGATTTGAGCTCTATCTCATGTACCCTGGAGACATTTCCACTCTCATCTTCTTTTCTAGTTAGCTTTCTCCTTTTTTATTATTAGCCGTCTGGAATCTTCTTAAGTTCTGGAATTTTAAAACTTGAAATGCTAGCATTTTGTTGTTCTTGCTAGCGTTTTATTGCCTCTGAAGTAGAGGGCCACTCTCTTAATCACATTGACTAGCTTTATTCTAACCAGGATGAATTGTACGGACAACGTGGGGTGTCTTATTAAAGAGCTGCTGAGGTAAGGTTTCTGACTATTTGCTGTTGCAGGAACATTGTTTTTACTAGAATTGGTCTCTGGTGGTAGAGGACGGGCAAGGCTGAAATGGGCCAGGGAATCTGGGATGATTATCTGTGGGGTCATTCTCCCTGGGGTTATCCCAGTACGTTAATAGTCTGTTTTTAATGTTCTGGATTGTGTTCGAATTCTTCAAAGGATTGGTAAGACTGTCAGTCATTCTTGCCAGGTTTATGCTTGTTGAGTGATATATGCTTTGTGCTATACATATACATATATATATATATATATATATATATATATATCTGTGATGATGACTACACTAGTTTTGTTAGTGTTAATTTAACGTGACCACGTAGCTCATGAGAAACAGACCAAATGTGATTTATTAAGCCCATCCCAAACAAATACTTCGAAGGTGAGTACTTTATAATACAGTACTTACCCTGTGGTTTAAATTATGGCAAGATTTTTGTTCTTTTGGAAAAGTGTTGATATGTTATATCTCCTTGGGTTATTTTAAAAGTAAAAAAACTTCTTTCTGATGTGATTGTTTATTTGCCATGGATATAATGCTAAATTTCAAATAATTTCTAAATTAATGCTGCAGTATTAATATCCAGGCAAGCAAAATTCTATTAGACTTAAAAACATTTTTTAGGAGTTCCCGTCGTGGCACAGTAGAAATGAATCTGACTAGGAACCATGAGGTTTCAGATTCGATTCCTGGCCTCGATCAGTGGGTTAAGGATCTGGTGTAGCTGTGAGCTGTGGTGTAGGTCACAGACGCGGCTCAGATCCTGCATTGCTGTGGCTGTGGCTTAGGCTGGCGGCTGTAGCTCCAATTTGACCCCTAGCCTGGGAACCTCCATATGCCATGGGAGCAGCCCTAAAAAGAAAAAAAAAAAAATTTAAACTATACTGGAGTAAGTACTATTCCTTTTAATCCATCTCCTTTTTAACTGTGTCTTGATTATAGTCCTTCTCATCCCATTTAGGTCACAGACTCATGTCCCTTTACAAATTGAAAGCTAGGAACACTGTACTCAGAAAAAAGCACACAGTTTTGTACACAAATTTAGTAGGCTCTTAAATCATCTGTACCTGAGCCTCTGGCCTCAGATTGTCCACTTGCTTCATGGATTTATCCTGTCTGCTTTGTATTCATTTCTAATCATAACTTGATTTCTTGTTTTTTCCAACTAGATATGTTCTTTTTTATCCAGTGACAATGCTGAATCCTTAACCCACTGTACCACAAGGGAACTCCTTTTTATTTTCAATGCAGATGCAGAGTTTGCAGGGTGGTACAGAAGCCATAGCTCGATTGGATCAGTTAGAAGCTGATTATTATGATTTGCAACTTCAGTTATATGAAGTGCAGTTTGAAATCCTGAAGTGTGAAGAGTTACTATTGACAGCACAGCTGGAAAGTATCAAAAGACTTATATCAGGTAAGATGTGCATCTAACCACATATGTTCACAAAAAACACATCTGAATGAATGATGTAATTTTCCTCATGTATTTTTTTGCCTACATAGGGGAAAAGGTATAGTGACATAAGCTGTATTTCTTCTGTTGAGACTAAAAACAAAGTCTTAATATAAAGTTAAACAAGTGGTTCAGGAGATGTAGCAGTACAACCATGTTATTACCTTTGTAAAATACTTACTTTGTAAATAATGTACTTTACTGCTTCATCCAGAATTTGTATCTCAAATTTTGAATTTGGGGGACAGGGGTCATGGCATTTAACATTGAGCACTTAGCTGTGTGTCAGACATTGTTAAACACTTTCACACACACTCCCCCTGTGAGGTGTGTTTTCTAATAACCAGTGTTTTACGAAGAGACTCGGAAGAGGTAATGACTCTGCCAGAGGTTACAGAATCAGCAAGTGGATTAAAACCCAGTTCTGTGTGGCTCCATAGCCCATGCTCTTAACCAGTACCCCTCTTTGCTACTCTGTAACAGAAAAGAGAGATGAAGTAGTATACTATGACACTTACGAAAGCATGGAGGCCATGCTGGAGAAGGAGGAGATGGCAGCATCTGTACATTTACAGAGAGAAGAGCTACAGAAACTTCAACAGAAAGCCCGCCAGCTGGAGGCAAGACGTGGACGGGTTTCAGCCAAGAAAGCATACCTCAGAAATAAAAAGGTATAACACGTTATCTTGGTGAATATATAACCTTAGTATTACATCTTGCTTTTATTCATTACTCAGTCACTGACCCATATTTTATAATTCTAGCCCAATTTGTCACTAATAATTACATATCTTTTAAAACTAAGTAAGAGGTGTTTTTCTCAGTAGTTGGGGCATTGTATAGTTGTCTGGGAGTTACACTCTTAAATACATCAAAACAGTCGCTGGTGATGTGCTGTTTGCCTCAGCCACAGCCCAAAGGTGGTTCTACTTGGGCTGACTATAAGACTGTATGTAATGCAATTCCTGTTTCCTTTTTATTTAAGGAGGCCAGGAATGCTCTACAATTAAGTAAACTAGTTCTGACCTCAGTCTTCAGGAAATTTTTATTTATGTCTGCCAAAAAGTATATATCAATTTAATCCAAATTCTTTACTCTTCATTCTTACATTAATCTAATGTAATTAAGGGAAGGTAGGGGAATACCACAGATAGATTCTGCCCGTTTACACCAGCAGCCTCTGATCTGCCTCAACATATCACACCTTACAGCCAGGGGTCTTTAAATGGTCTTACCCCCTGCCTTGCCCTCCCCTCTCCCTGCCCCCAAGTCCAGCAACTGTAAAGGGAAGGAGTAACAGAAAAAGGCTGGAAATACAGGGATGTAGACACAATTCTAAAAAGAAAGATAATGAGAAGATAAACCATACAGTGTCAAAAGATACAATAAAATGTCATACCCAGGAGTAGACCTCTGTTAGTTAAATCATGACTTGCCTCTCCCCTTGAAAGAATAAAGATGGTCTCTGGCTGTGCCATGAGGACTCGAGGTCTATGCCTTGTGATTAAACTTTTCAAGAAGAATAATAGAAGTAACATTGTATACACACGTGCTTACATGTTTCTTCTTTAATTCTCCCAGTAGCTGAAAAGCATTCTCCTACCTGACTTGGTGGTAAATCCAGACCTGAACACGTACACGAATATGAAGTTATCAATTTCTTTATGCTACTTACTTTATGTATTTAACTGCAAAGGAAGAAGTAATACACTCTATAGGATATTGCTTCAGATTCTCCTGGAATTACCAGGCAATAAATAGCATATGCAACATATTACCTTTTTAAAATGAAAAAATGTTAATTTCAAAATACACCTGACCTCTGTTCTAGATAAGGAATTGTAGACACGAATCTTCATTTTATGACCAAGGGAACCAAGGCTTCCAGCCGTTAATCACCCAAGGAAAAAGCAGCTAGTAATGGTCAAAGATAGGATTCTATCCTAGGTCTGTGTGACTTACAAGCCTGAGTCATTATATCATTATATCATGCCATTTTCTCCCTTGAAGACTCCCCTGGACAGGTTCATTTCATGATCAACACTAGTTAGGCAATAGAGGTAACCAAGAGTGGGTGAGGATAGGAAGGAAATAAAAGAGATGCTTTAAAAAACAGCTTCCTAGCTTTTAAGGTCATTTATTATATGACTTGTATCAGGTTAGAAGAGTGATCTTTTGGTATCGCTTTGAGAGTGTTGGAAACTAATGATAACCCTTTTATCCAGAAGGACTCAGGGGAGATGAAGTTTCAGTGTGGTGCCATAAGAAAGCTGCTAGATGATAGATAAAATTATTTTGTAAAGAGGACGTATCTCCTACTTAATGTTATTTTCGTGTGGTTCGAATTAGCATACTATTTTTTATTATACTTGCTAGTTTTTAAGGTCTGTTGAGCTCCGAACTCTGTGACCAGGAGAGTCAGATTTCGTAATATTGCTTAAACCAGTCCAGGCTTTAATTCATCACAGACTACTTAACGAAACTAATTTTTTTTTGCTTTTTGCTCGTGCCTTTGGCATATCTGGGCTGTGGATCAAACCCGCGCCACAGCAGTGACCCCAGCCGTTAGAGTGATAATGCCAAGTCCTTAACCCACCATGCCACCAGGGAACACCCCAGAATGATTATTTAAAGAGTACAGTGATGCATAGAATCTTCTGGTCACAGTCTTCATAGTAGAAAGAGACTGCCCTTTTTACTCTACTGTGTCCCATCCATTCCCTTCCAAAAAAGGGGGAGAAATCAGGAATCCTAGAGATGTTAAATAGTTTAACAGAAGAGTCTTTTAAGATTCTGATTATTTGGTTTATGCTGCTTCAGTATTCCAGATGAGAAACCAGAGGTGGCTTACTTGCTACTTTGCTGTGTATGATATATGTTAAGATTAAAGTTTGACTTACGAAGTAAGTTAATTTTTGAGTCCTTTTAAGTTTTACCTATATTGAAATACATTTCATGTATTTATAGGAAATTTGTATTGCAAAACACAATGAAAAATTTCAGCAGCGCCTTCAGAGTGAAGATGAATATAGAACCCACCACACAGTACAACTGGTAAGTTTGCACTCTTAAAGCCTTAGAATAAAATTTTGAATTTTACATACCTTAAAGTGAATAAAATTTATAGAGAGAAGAATGTTATAGATAGATGGTAACATTACGTCACTATACAATCATCCCTCAGTATCCGTTGGGAAATTGGTCCCCACTTCCTCTGCAATATCAGAATCTGTGGATGCTCCAGTCCCTTCTGTAGAATGGCAGAGTACTTGCATTCAGTCTAGACACGTTTTTGTATATTGTTTAAGTCATCTGTAATTACTTATAATACCTTACACAGTGTAAATGCTATGAAACTAATTGCCAGTAGGCAAATTCTCCTTTGGGGAGCCTTCTGTGCTTCTGTGTTTTTTTCCCTCTGAGTATTTTCAGTCTCAAGTTGTTTGAATCCGAGGATGCGGAACTTGGCAGTTACAGATAGCCAACTTCATTGTAGCGGTGAAATCCCACACAGTAGTGGTACTTTGTTATAGTCTGACACAACATCAGCATATCATTATTACCCGAAGTCCATAGTTCATCCTTGGTGCTTTACATTCTGTTGGTTTTGCCAAATACATAATCACATGAATCCACAATATAATAATATAATGAAAATTTTCATTGTAAAATTCCTCTAAAAATTCCATGCTCTCCCTATTTATAGCCCTCTCCATAAACTTTTAGCAACCACTAATCTTTGTTTTTATTATTATAGTTGATTTACAATGTTCCGTCAATTTCTGCTGTATAGCAAAGTGACGCTGTCATATCTATATATACATTTTTTCCTCACATTATCGTCCATCATTTTCCATCACAACTGACTAGATAAAGTTCCCTATGCTCTACAGCAGGATCTCATTGCTTATTCCACTGCAAATATAATAGTTTGTATCTACCAACCCCAAACTCCCAGTCCATCCCACTCCCTCCCTCTTGGCAACCACAAGTGTGTTCTCCCTGTAGATAGATTCATTTATGCCATATATAGATTCCAGATATAAGTGATAGCATGTGTTATTTGTCTTTCTCTTTCTGACTTACTTCACTTAGTATGAGAGTCTCTAGTTCCATCCGTGTTGCGGCAAATGGCATTTTTTTTTTTAGTCTTTTTTGTCTTTTTAGGGCTGCACCCCCGGCATATGGAGGTTCCCAGGCTATGGCGTACACCACAGCCACAGCAGTGCTGGATCCAAGCCGCATCTGTGAGCTACACTGCAGCTCACGACAACGCTGGATCCCTAATCCACTGATCAAGGCCAGGATTCGAACCCGAAACCTCATGGTTCCTAGTCGGATTCGTTTCCACTGCGCCACTATGGGAACTCTGGCATTATTGTTTTTTATGACTGAGTGGTATTCCACTCTGTATAGGTACCACATCTTCTTTATCTGTGGATGGATATTTAGGTTGTTTCCATGCCTTGGCTATTGTGAATAGTGTTGCAGTGAACATAGGGATGCATGTATCTTTTCAAATGAAAGTTTTGTGTGGATATATGCCCAGGAGTGGAATTGCTGTATCATGGTAGTTCTATATTTAGTTTTCTGAGGTACCTGACATTGTTTTCCATGGTGATTGTACCAGTTTACATTCTCACCAACAGTGGAGGAGGGGTACCCTTTTTTCCACACCCACTCTAGCATTTGTTATTTGTTGACTTGTGTTTTGTTTTTGGGGTTTTCGGTTTTTGTTTTGTCTTTTTAGGGCTGCCCCCAAGGCATTTGGAGGGTTCCAGTTTAGGGTTTTAATCAGAGCTGTAGCCACTGGCCCTCACCACAGCCACAGCAATGCCAGATCTGAGCTGAGTCTGACCCACACCACAGCTCACGGCAACATCAGGTCCTTAACCCATTGAGTGAAGCCGGGGATTGAACCCGCGTTCTCATGGATCGTAGTCAGATCATTTCCGCTGAGCCACGATGGGAACTCCTGTTGACTTGTTACCATTCTGACCAGTGTGAGGTGGTATTTCATTGTAGTTTTGTTTTGCATTTCCCTAATATTTAGTGATGTTGAGCATTTTTTTCATGTGCCTCTTGGCCATCTGTATATCTTCTTTGGAGAAATATCTATTCAGGTCTTCTGCCCATTTTTCAATTGGGTTGTTTGGGTTTTTTGTTTTTATTTTTATTTTTTTGTTTGTTTTCTGCTGTTTAATTGTATAAGTTATTTGTATGTTTTGGAGATTAAGCCCTTGTCGGTTGCATTGTTTGAAACTATTTTCTTCCATTCCTAGGTTGTCTTTTTTTTTTTTAATGGTTTCCTTTGCTATGCAAAAGCTTATAAGTTTGGTTAGGTCCTTTTGGTTTATATTTGTTTTTATTGCTATTGCCTTAGGAGGATGACCTAAGAAAACGTTTGTACAGTTGATGTCAGATAATGTTTTGCCTATGTTCTCTTCTAGCAGTTTGATGGTGTCTTGTCTCATGTTTAAGTCTTTAAGCAACTTTGAGTTTATTTTTGTGCATGATGTGAGAATGTGTTCTAGCTTCATTGATTTAAATGCAACTGTCCAATTTTCCCAGCTGGACAGATCAGAGCTGAGTCTGCGACCTTGCTAAAGAGTCTTTTTCCCATTTTATATTCTTGCCTCTTTTGTTGAAGATTAATTGACCCTAGGTGTCTGGGTTTATTTCTGGGTTCTCTATTCTGTTCCATTGGTTTGTGTGTCTGTTTCGGTACCAGTACCCTACTGACTTGATTACTATAGCTTTGAAATATTATCTGAAGTCTGGGAGAGTTATACCTCCTGCTTGGTTTTTGTTCCTCAGGATTGCTTTGGCAATTCTAGGTCTTTTATGGCTCAATATAAATTTTTGTTCTAGTTCTGTGAAAAACGTCATGGACAATTTGATAGGGATGGCATTGAATCTCTAGATTGCTTTGGGTAGTATGGTCATTTGAATGATATTAATTCTTCCAATCCAGGAGTGTGGAGTATCTTTGCATTTCTTTGAACCCTCTTTAATTTCCTTGGTTCATGTTTTGTAGTTCTCCTCATATAAGTCTTTTCCCTCCTTGGTTTGGTTTATTCCTAGGTATTCATTTTTTGGGGTGCAGTTTTACAAGGTATTGTGTTTTTATATTCCTTTTCTAATATTTCATTGTTGATATATAGAAATGAAGTCAATTTCTAAATGTTTTTCTTGTGTCCTGCTATTTTGTTGAATTCATTGATCAGTTCCAATAGTTTTTGTGTGGCGTCCTTAGGGTTTTCTATATATAGTATCATGTCCTCTCTATAGAGGGACAGTGTTAGCTCTTCTCTTCCAATTTGGATACTTTTTATTTCTTTTGTTTGCCCCATTGCTGTGGCTAGTACTTCGAATACTGTGTTGAATTAAAAGTGTTGTAAGTGGGTATCTTTGTCTTGTTCCAGATTTGAGTGGAAAGGCTTTCAGCTTTTCTTCGTTTAGTATTATATTGGCTGTGGTTTTGTCGTAAATGGCTTTTATTATGTTAAGGTATGTTCCGTCTTTACCCACTTTGGTAAGAGTTTTTATCGTGAATGGATGTTGGACTTTGTCAAATGCTTTTTCTGCATCTTTTGAGATGATTATGTGGTTTTTGATTTGCATACGTTGAACCATTCTGTGAACTTGGGATGAATCCCACTTGGTTCTGGTATATGATCTTTTTTATGTGTTGTTGGATTCGGTTGCCTAAAATTTTGTTAGGTATTTTTTGCATCACTATTCATCAAAGATATTGGCCTGTAATTTTCTTTTTTGGTAGTATCTTTGGTCTTGGCATTAAGGTGATGGTGGCTTCATAGAATCTCTGGGATTATTCCTTTTTCTTCAACCTTTTAGAAAAGTTTAAGGAGGATGAGTATAAGTTCCTCTTTGTGTATGTTTGTTAGAATTTGCCTGTGAAGCTGACTGGTCCTGGACTTTTGTTTGTAGGGAGTATTTTTAATTGCATATTCAGTTTCATTTCTAGTGATTGGTCTGTTCAGTTGATCTGCTTCTTCTGGCTTAATTCAGTTTTGACGGGATGTAAGTCTCCAGAAAGTTGTCCATTTCTTTTAGGTTGTCAAATTTGTTGGTGTGTAATCATTCATAGTTCTCTTACGGTTTTTTGTATTTCTGCAGTATCTGTTGAGATTTCTCCTTTTTCATTTCTTATTATGTTTGAATTTCATTTCTTACTATGTTCTTTCCTCTTACTTGGTCAGTCTGGCCAGAGGTTTGTTAATTTTGTTTACCCTTTCAAAGAACCAGCTCTTGGTTCTATTGATTTTTTTTCCTATTGTTTTTTGAATTTCTATTTTATTGATTTCCTCTCTGATCTTTATGATTTCCTTCCTTCTGCTGACTTTAGGTTTTGTTTTTTCTTTTTCTAGTTCTGTTAGTTGGTAGGTTAAGCTGTCGATATGAGATTTTCCTTTTCTGAGGAAGGCCTGTATCACTGAACATCCTTCTAAGAACTGCTTTTGGGGCATCCCATAGATTTTGAAGGGTTGTGTTTTCATTATCATTTGTCCTGAGGTGTTTTTTTAATTTTCTTTTTTGATTTCCTAATTGCCCCATTGATTTATTTAGTAGCATGTTGTTTAGTTTCCGTGTAGTCACTTTTTTCTCATTTCTTTTCCCATGGTTTATTTCTAGTTTCATGGCAGTGTGGTCAGAAAAGATATTTGCAATAATTTCTGTATTCTTAAAATTGTTGAGATTAGTTTTGTGCTCCAGTATATGGACAATCCTTGAGAATATTCGATGTGCACTTGAAAAGAATGTGTATGCTGATTTTTTTTATAGATGTAATGTCCTGAAAATGTCATTTAAGTCCAATTTTTCTATTGTGTCATTTAGGATCTCTGTTGCCTTATTGATTTTCTGTCTGGAGGATCTGTCCATTGATGTGAGTGGGGTGTTAAAGTCTCCTAGTATTATGGTATTCGGATCAGTTTCTCCTTTTATGTATGTTAGTATTTGTTGTACCTATTTGGGTGCTTCTATATTAGGAGCATATATATTGACGAGTATAATATCCTCTTCTTGAATGGGTCCTTCTGCCATTAAATAGTGTCCTTCTTTGTCTTTCTTTATGGCCTTTGTTCTAAAGTCTGTTTTGTCTGATACGAGTATTGCAACTCTTGCTTTCTTGTCTTTTGCATTCACATGAAATTTTCCATCCCCTCACTTTCAGTTTAAATGAGTCCTTTGCCCTATGGTCTGTCTCTTGTAGGCAGCATGTAGTAGGCTCCTTTTTTTTTTTTTTATCTGGTCTACCACTCTATATCTTTTGATTGGAACATTCAGTCCATAGACATTTAAGGTAATAATGGATAAATATGTATTTATTGCCATTTTAAATCTTGTTCTCCAGTTGAGTCTATGTTTCTCCTTTGTTCCATTCTTTTTTGTCTGAGTGATTTCCTTTCCTTTGCTTTTTAGGGCCACACCCACATCATATGGAAGTTCCCAGGCTAGGGGTTGAATCAGAGCTACAACTTTTGGCCTATGCCACAGCTGCAGCAGCATGAGATCCAAGCTACGTCTGTGACATACACCACAGCTCACTACCACATTGGATCCTACACCCACTGAGTGAGGTCAGGGATCAAACTTGCATCCTCATGGGTACTAGTCAGATTCGTTTCCACTACACCACAATGGGAACTACTGGATGATTTCCTTTTATTTTATGCTTGTGTTCTCTTCTTCTTAGTTTTTGTGAATGTATTATTTGGTTTTGATTTGTGGTTGCCCTTTTTTTCAAGTATGTTAACCCCTTCCGATATCTTCTTGCTTTAGTCTGCGAGTCATATGGGCTCAAACACATTCTAAAAAAAAAAAAGTCTAGATTTTCCTACTTTTCTTCCCCAACATTTCATTATTTGGAAGTGCTTTTTTAACCATCTTCCTGTTTATTCTTCTGCTCTTCCTTGTTTTTATAATTGCTTTTACATACAATAGTTTTTTTTTTCCCTTCTAGATCTGTATACTAGCTTATTTAAGTGATCACTTTCCAACTGTGGTTTCCTCTGTCTTATTTCTTTTTACTTCTTTTTTATTTAGAGAAGCCTTTTTAGTATTTCTTTTAGAATGGGTTTAGTATTGCTATACTCTTTTAGTTTTTGTTTGTTGGAGAAATTATTTCTCCTTGCATTTTAGGTGATACTCTTGCTGGGTAGAGTATTCTAGGCTGCGGATTTTTTCCCTTTTAGAACTTCGAATATGTCTTGCACTCTCTTCTGGCCTGTAGTGTTTCTGTAGGGAAATCAGCTGATAGCCTTATGGGGGTTCCCTTATAATTAACCCTTTGGTTTTCTCTTGCTGCTTTTAGAATTCTGTCTTTAACTTTTGCCGTTTTTATTATGATATGTCTTTTTGTGGGCCTCTTTGGGTTCAACTTGTTTGGGGCCCTCTCTGCTTCCTATATCTTTATAATCTGTTTCCTTTAGATTTGGAAAGTTTTCAGCCATAATTTCTTCAAATATATTTTCAATCCCCTTTTCTTTTTCTTCTAGAATCCCAGTTATGCATAGATTGGCCCACTTTATATTATCCCATAGATCTCTTATATTGCTTTTATGTTTTTTTCATTTGATTTTCTGTCTGCTGTCCTAATTGGGTGATTTCCATTAGTCTATCTTCCAAGACACTAATTCATTCTTCTGCATTATTCATTCTGCTCTTCAGTGCCTTTAACTCAGCTTGCATTTCTGCAAATGATTTTCTGATTTTTCTTGGCACCTCCTTACATTTTCTAGTTTCTTTCTAAAGTAATCTGCATTATGTTCATATCTGCTCTTAATTCCTTCATATTCATTCTAATTCCTTCAGTATTTTCACTGTCTCCTTTTTGAACTCAGTGTCAGTTAGACTGCAGAGGTCTGTTTCATCATTTGCTCCTTAAGGGGAATTCTCTTGTTCTTTTAACTGGGAATGGTATGTATGGTTCCCAAGCTTCTTCATGTTGCTTATATTTTTCTTATTCTGTGAGTTTAGGGAAAACAACTACTGTAGTCTTGGAGGACTATTTATATGCAGGAGCAACCCTGGGTATTTTGTGAGGGCTGTTTATTTTTGGCATGGGGCTGCTTTGGTATCTCTTTGCTCAGTGTGTGCAGGCTGTTATCCCCATGATGGGATGCTGAGTGTGCTTCCAGGGAGATGGAGAAAACGGGCAGTGTTAGTAGCCAGTGCCTGGTTTTGCTTGGTCCTTGACAATGGCAAGGACCCATGGGGAGGTGGCACAGGTGCTCCTAGTTGCAGTGCCCTGGGATGTGGCAGTGATCCTCAGGCAGGTGTAGGGGGCACCCAAAGTGTTTGGCAGTGGCGGCAGCAGGGCGTGTGCATTCCCAGGGAAGTGAGAGCAACAACAGGTGGTGCTCAGTTGCAGTACCCTTGTCGGTGCCAGCCTCTGAGGTGACTGGGACCTCAGGTGGTGCCTATTCACAGACCCCTAGTGGTGGTGGGCCACGCCTACCTCTGGTGTCTGAGATGACTGCCATGGTTTGCCCCTGCTGCCGGTAGACCACACAAGACATAACACCTTGTATTTAATCCACACAAGAGGTGCGCAGCCACCCATATCCTGTACCAAAGGCGCCCCACCCTCTGAGAGTCCATGTGTGCTCAGGGAAAGATATTTTATGGCGGACCACCCCTCCTTCTCTCGTCCTCCCCGACAGTGGTGTCTTGCTTCTCCTGTGGGCCCAGACCTCCTGCGTTCCCTCGGCTGTGGCATTCCATTCCTCAGCCCATGGCGTATTGCTCCCTAGCCCCTCAGACTGTCTCCGCACAGCCAACCGAAGTCCTCTCCCAGGAACTGACCTCCAGAGCCTAAGTCTCAGTGTCCAGCCCCTGCCTGAGTATCACAGGCTGTAGTGTTCTGGGATGTGGTATCAATGGTCTGTGGGGCTCTTTCTGTGCTTGGCCCTCCTCAGTCCAGCTGCTGTGCTTTTCTTCCAGGCTTTGGGGTCGAAACTGATCTCCCCTCCCCGTCAGTTAGGTGGCTTCTCAGGGTATGGGCTCCTTTCCTCTTTCACAGTTCCCTCTCAGGAGTGCTGGTCCTGTCCTCATTTCTTTTCCCTCTCTCTTTTTGCGTTTCTACCCAGTTATGTGAGGGTTTCTTGCCCTCCCTGGAGACTTGAGGTCTTCTGCCAGTGTTAAGTAGATGTTTTGTGTAAATCATTCTGCATGTAGATAGTTTTTTTTTGATGTGTTAGGAGTAGAAGGTGAGTGCCATGTTCTACTCCTCTACCATCTTGATCCCTTCGACATACACTGATCTTTTGTTTTGCCTTTTCCCAGAATGTCTACTTAGAATCATACAGTATGTAGCCTTTTCATATTGGCATATTTAACTTGTAACATGCACTTCAGGTTCCTTCGTGTATTTTCATGGTATGGTAGCTTATTTTCTTTAGCACTGAATAATACTGTATTGTCTGGATGTACCACAGCTTATTTACCAATTCACCTAGCGGAGGATATCTTTGTTGGTTCAAAGTTTTGACAGTTATGAATAAAGCAATAACGGGGGAAGGTGTTCTTGTGCACATTAAGTTTTCAGCTCTTTGGGGTAAATAGCAAAGAGCATGATTGCTGGATTTTGTGGGTGGCATATGCTTACCTTGTAGGAAACTAACTGTACTATTTTGCATTCCCACTAGCAAAGAGTTGAGAGTTCATCCACATGCTCACCAGCATTTAGTGGTGTTGGTGTTTTGATTTTAGCTATTCTTATAAGTGTGTAGTGCTATCTCATAGCTGTTTTTGGTTTTGTTTTGTTTTTTGTCTTTTTTAGGGCTGCACCTACAGCATGTGGAAGTTCCCAGACTAGGGGTAGAATTGGAGCTGCAGCTGCCAGCCTACACCACAGCCATGGCAGTGCCAGATCTGAGCTGTGTCTATGATCTACGCCACAGCTCACAGCAATGCTGGATCCTTAACCCACTGAGTGAGACCAGGGATTGAATTCACATACTCATGGATACTAGTCAGGCTTGTTACCACTGAGCCATGATGGGAACTCCCTCTCATGATTATTTAATTTGCAGTTTCCTAATGGCGTATGATGTTGGGCATATTCTCACAATGTTTACCTACCATCTGTACCTCTTCTTCGGTGAGGAATGTTCATTTTTATTTATTTTTATTTGTTTTCTTTTTTTGCCTTATCCAGGGCCACACCTGTGGCATATGGAGGTTCCCAGGCTAGGGGTCTAACAGGAGCTGTAGCTGCCGGCCTTCGCCACAGCCACAGCAACGTGGGATCCGAGCCGTGTCTGCAACCTACACCACAGCTCACGGCAACGCTGGATCCTTAACCCCCTGAGCAAGGCTAGGGATCAAACCCACAACCTCATGGTTTCTAGTCAGATTCGTTAACCACTGAGCCACAATGGGAACTCCAGGAATGTTCATTTTTAAATTAGGTCATTTGTTTTCTTATTGTTGAGTCTGAAAAAGGTATTTGTATATTCTGGATAATAGCCACTTTCAGATACGTCTATTGCAAATACCTTTTCCTAGTCTGTGGCTTGCCTTTTCATTCCTTGACAGTATCTCTTGCAGAGCAGAGTTTTTCATTTTAATGAAGTTCTGTTTATCAGTTCTTTCTTTCATAGACCTTTGGTGTTGTATTTCTAAAAAGTCATCAACAAACCCAAAGTCATCCAATTTTTCTCTTATGTTATAGGAGCTACATAGTTTTACATTTTACGTTTTGGTCTGTGATCTATTTTGAGTTAATATTTGTGAAGGGTGTAAGACTAAACTTTTTTTTTTTCTATCTTCTAATTTAAATGTGGATGCCTAGTTGCTATAGCACCATTTGCTGAAAAGACTACCATTTCTCCATTGAATTTCCTTTACTCCTTTGTTAAAGACCAGCTGATTATATTTATGTGGGCCCTATTCTGTTCTGTTGTTCTACATTTTTTTACCTCTCCAAATAAAGTTTCAAATCAGTCTATTGATAAACACAACAAATAAACATCTCAGGGGTTCCCGTTGTGGCCAAGCAGTAGCGAACCCAACTAGTGTGCATGAGGATGTGGGCTTGATCCCTGGCCTCGCTCAGTGGGTTAAGGATCCGGCGTTGCTGTGAGCTGTGGTGTATGTAGGTCACAGACGTGGCTTAGCTCTGATGTTGCTATGGCTGTGGTATAAGCCGACATCTGCAGCTCTGATTTGCCCCCTAGCCTGGGAACTTCCATGTGCCTTGAGTGCTGCCCTAAAAAGGCAAAAAAAAATAAACAGCTGAGATTTTGATTAGGATTGCATTGGATCTGTAGACAAGTTGGAATAATTGATACCTATTGAGCCTTCTCATATGTGAACAGAGTATTGCTTCATTTAGTTCTTTCTTTTATAAGAATTATAGTTTGCCTTATATATCTTGTACACATTGTATTAGAGTTATAGATTTATCTGTCTTTTTTTTGAGGGGAAGTTAATGTAAATAATATTATAGTGGTACTATAAAAGCTTTTAATTTCAAGTTCCAGTGTTTCATTGCTATTATATTAGGAAGCAGTAGACTTATGTGTCAACTTGTATCCTGCCACCTTGCTGTAAATTGCTTATTAGTTCTAGTAGTTTTTTTGGTGGTTCTTTCATAATTTCTAAAGACAATCATGTCATGTACAAAAAAGGCAGCTTAGTTCTTTTGTAGCAATCTGTACACCTTTTATTTGTTCTTCTTGTTCCACTAGCTAGGACTTCGAGTATGGTGCTAAAAAGGAGTGGTGAGAAGAAACTTCTTTTGTCTTTGCCTGGTCTTCATAGAAAACTTTCTAATTTGTTGTGATTAAGTATGATGTTTGCTCTGTAGGGTTTTTGTAGGTGTTCTTTATCAAGTTGGGGAAGTTCCCCTTTAGTTATTGTTTGCTGAGATCATTGTTCACTTTTTTTTTTTTGTCTTTTTAGGGCCGCACCTGTGGCATATAGAGGTTCCCAGGCTAGGGGGTCTAATCGGAGCTACATCTGGTCTAATCATGCCAGATCCAAGCCACGTCTGTAACCTGCACCACAGCTCACGGCAATGCTGGATCCTTAACCCACTGAGCGAGGCCAGGGATTGAACCCACAACCTCATGGTTCCTAGTTGAATTAGTTTCTGCTGTACCACAATGGGAACTCCCATTTGTTCACTTTTTTTAAAAAAGCACCTTAAAACCCATCTACTCCCTGTATTGCTGTATCTCATCATGCCTTCAGTATATTACCCTTATAGTAGCTTTTTCAGACACGTCTTAGATTAGCCCACACCAGCACTTTATATTTCATTACATAGCACAAATACTGACATATCACTCTATATTTAAAATTTTTCTTTCTTAAGTGCCTCAGTAAACTACCCATCCAACTGTAAGATTAATCTTATATCTTTAGATCAGACATTAAAATAAATGGTATGGAGGAAGTTCCCTCTGGCACAGTGGGTTAAGGATCTGGCACGGTCACTGCAGGACT
The DNA here is from genome assembly GCA_004024745.2 of Catagonus wagneri. Lineage (NCBI taxonomy): Eukaryota > Metazoa > Chordata > Mammalia > Artiodactyla > Tayassuidae > Catagonus > Catagonus wagneri. The sequence continues at coordinate 3,685,074 of PVHT020004020.1, forward strand.
CAGTTTCAGTCCTTGGCCTGGAAACTTCCACATGCTTCAGGCATGGCTAAAAATGAGGAAATTGACCCTTGAAGGAATCTCAAAGATAATGTCACCTGCCATATAATTTTGCCTAATACTGGCATTGGGTGGAATACCTCATTGTAGGAGAATGAATCCATTAATTGTGTATTCTTTAATGTGCACAGCTAGAGGAAAATGAACGTTGGCTTTGATAAAAATAAATCATTGTTTTTCAAATCGTTTTAAACCACCTTTATCAATCTACACACACACACTTATAGAAAAGAATACAACTCATGTTTAATTTTCACAAGATAAACATACACATGCAACCAGCAACCAGGTGATAAGCAGAATGTTAACAGAGACTCAGAACACCTTGTGTCACAAGTACCCCCATTTGCCCCCTAAAGGGAGGTGATGTGATCTTCACTAAATGACTCTCCCCGCCGACAGCAAACTGAGTATAGAGTAGGGATGAGGAGTTGGGATACGTTCCTGCCTTACTGTGTCTTTGAGCCATTCTGAGCTTTCCTCTCTAAATGAGGGATCTCCATGGGACATTTCTGTTGCTTATCAGGTCATATCTTAATTTCACATCTGGAAACCTTTAGGATTATATAGCAATCTGGGACTGTTACTGAGATGCCTGACTTTGTATGTGCTTGGCCTTTGCAAACTCTTAGACTCTCCCAGTGAGAAATCTCTCATGGGAAAAGGTCTTCTTGCCCTGCCATAAGAAGAAGAGTTGGAAGAATGTTCATCTTTGTTCACCCTTGTCCCACCCTGACTATGAGTCCGAGGGACTGATACACATAGGAAGTTTCCAACCCACCTTACCAAGAGATAGCCGATGCGTACTGTATGTGATAATTACATCCCTTTGGGCAGCTGCTTGGCCATTTTGGTGCTCTTCAGTGCATTCCCTAATTGGCAGCTACACACCAGTCATCTTCAGTAGTGTGGTTGTCAAAAACACAATTCCTACTCTTTATCCTCCTGCAAAGAACCACTTTCTTTTTTTTTTTTTTTTTGTTTTATTTTTTGGCTGCAATATGTGGAAGTTCCAAGGCCAGGGACTGAACCCTAGCCATAGCAGCAACCCAAGCCACTGCAGTAATAACACTGGATCCTTAACCAGCTGAGCCACCAAGAACACCGAGAACCACTTTCTTTCCTTTGGAAAGAGGAATTTAAATTTAGCCAATATTGAGTGGGTGTGGTGGAACTATTAATCCAATTTGAGAATACAAAATGAAAAAGGTTTGAGATTGGGAATGGTGAGGGAAAAAAAATCATATGAGGCATTAAGACACTTAAATTTGTGGCAAGAGGAATAGATTCAGTAATACAACACCACCAGACTTAACCCATATATAAACTTTTAAAAATTTTTTTTCTTTTTCTCTTTTCTAGGGCCACGCCCATGGCATATGGAGTTTCCCAGGCTAGGGGTCAAATCAGAACTACTGGCCTAAGCCACAGCATCACCAGATCCAAGCCGCATATGCAGCCTACACCATAGCTCACAGCAACACTGGATCCTTTAACCCACTGCGAGAGGCCAGGGATTGAATTCCCATCCTCATGGTTGCTAGTCGGGTTCATTTCTGCTGAGCCACAGCAGGAACTCTCCCCCATATATAAATTACTGACCAAGTAGTTGTTTTTTTATTTTAATGTCAACTATTTGAGTTAACAGCATGTAGCAGCTACAAGTATTGTAAACCAAGCCATGGGATTCTCTAGTGGTGCAGTGGGTTAAGGATCTGGCATTGGCACTGCTGTGGCACTGCTGTGACTCAGGTTCCACCCCTGGCCTGGGAATTTCTACGTGCTGTGGGTGCTACCAAAATAAAATTGTTTAAGCCAGAACCCTCAAAGATGAAACATTTTTTAGTTTAGAGAAAATATTTTACTTTATAAACAATCTTTAATTGGGAGTAGATGCAAAAAGTCAAACAGCAATATCATTTCTGTTAAAAAAACTGATAATGTTTCATGCCATAAAACGCTGCTAGTGCATCACTGTGTGGAGTAATCCAGTTTATAATATTGGGAAAACTTTTCTTTTTACTATTAATGATAAAATTAACGGGACACATAATGGAGTTACTTTTTTTAAAACCAGAAAAGAGAAAAGTTACATGAAGAAGAAGAAAGAAAAAGTGCCTGGGTAAGCCAAGAAAGACAGAAAACACTGGATAGACTTCGAACCTTTAAACAGGTAATATAAATATGGTCAGTTTATTATTTTTCATTGCTTTTTCAACAGAGCTACATACATATTCCAATTGTAAGATTTATTTGTGTGAGCAGAACTCAATTTTCCCTTTGTTCTTTAGAAAACAGTCATAGTCATGGCCGTTCTTTTTAACTGAATCTTAGCTTACCACTTCAGAAGTATAGGTCAGGACCTCTAGGAAGCCTAGATTCTCTTGAGTTTATTTTAACATTAGTTTACAACTAACTATCCATTTCAAGCATAGTCGGTGGGTGGGCATGGGGTCCTTAAAACAAGGATAAAAGCCTTATATTAAGAAATGTTGTGCTAGAAAATGCATTATGCTAGGTTTTACCGTAGTAAAAGAATGAGAGTTCTGTTTATCAGTACTCCAGCAAATTTTATTCATTCTCCTCTTTTATCATAAGATGTATATATTATTGTCAGAGCTTTTTAAAATGCCACGTAAGCCCTTTAAAAAGAACATCAGTGTTTTTATTGGTAGGCATTTGGAAATGCATTAAGAAAGAGTAGTTTTTTAAGCTTTCTGCATACTAATAGCAGGTATTTGACATGATTTGTTTTGCATTTTACTTTGCTTTTTTTTTGCATTTAAACGAGTAATTTTGTTCATTGAAATTTTTTTTCATGTAATTCTTAACAATTGACTTATTAATTGAATAAGAGGGGGCAGAGATTTGATGATAAGCAAATAATAGTTTGGTGATGATTATTTGAAAGGTATTACATTTTTGTATATAGGTTTTCTGTATATTTTCTCTGAAAAATCAAAAAAACTATTTTAATATAATCTAACCAGTTAACTTTAACTTTGGATTTTTTAGAGGTACCCAGGCCAAGTCATACTTAAATCAACGAGATTGCGACTTGCTCATGCAAGAAGAAGAAGTGCAGCCAGTCCCGTGTCCTGTGAAGACCAGTGCAACTCTCTGCCAGGAGCTCCACAGGTAGAGAAGAGCGAGGAAGTGGAGGAAGGAAGAGGCCAGCTGCAGTCATCACAGACAGCAGAAGCCCCAAGCCTCACACAACTTGAAGATAATTCATTAGCACAACTTGAAGCCACTTCATTACCTCTCGGTGGTGTTACCTCTGAACTGCCTCCCACTGTATCTCTTCCACTTTTAAATAATATTGACCTTAAATCAGGTTCTCTTAGCGTAGATCCACTCCCACCACCTCTTCCTCCAACACCTCCCCCACCGCCACCACCTCCCCCTCCCCCACCTCCACCACCTCTGCCTGTCGGTAAGGACAGCACCCTAGAGACACTGGAGAAAGGTCTGCCTAGCATGGGAGAGAACGAGAAGAGGATCCCAAAGTCTGCTAGTGCCCCCTCAGCACACCTCTTTGACAGCAGCCAGCTGGTCAGTGCCAGGAAGAAGCTCAAAAAGACTGCTGAAGGTTTGCAGAGGAGGAGAGGTAAGTTAAAACAGGTTCTGTGTTCAGCTGTAGACTGGAGGAGGCATATGGTCAAAGGACTCTGTTTCTTAGAACATTACAAAGCTTTTTAAACATTTTATTTTTGGACATTATTTGGTAGCAGACAGGTCTCAACACGACAGAATTCCACCAACCCATGTTGGCAAATGTGTACCTTCTTGAGCTCTTAGGCATGTTTTTAAAATTATATCTTCTGCTTGATCTATTAGGCAGTATGCATTAGGTGGCTCCTTTTTTGTTAGAATCTGATTTTAAATCTCGGAAATGCACGAAAGCTGTTCACATCAGAAAAGGCAGGGTGTCTGGTCAGGATAACATTGGCAGAACCATGTAACATTTGGCCACATATTTATTGAGGACTTTGGCATACTCTGTATAAAGAAGCAAAGAAGAATGAGAGTAATATGTAGTTTATTGCAGATCAAATATGCCTTAATAAAGCAATTTTTTAAACAGCAAATAATTCTGGCTCTTGAGCGGAATGAAGAGAATATTTTATTTGCATATTACATTTTAATCTTGAGACTGTCCTGTAAAATATTTTTTGTACCATAACCCAAGTCAGATTTCGTATGTAAAACAACTAAATAGGAAAAACAGTCACCATAGTGAACCAGATTTATTTTCTTATTTTTTTTGTATTTTGTCTCTTTTAGGGCCGCACCTGAGGCATATGGAGGTTCTCAGGCTAGGGGTCCAGTTGGAGCTGTGGTTGCCGGCTTACACCAGAGCCATAGCAAGGCAGGATCTGAGCGGCATCAGCGACCTACACCACAGCTCATGGCAACGCCAGATCCTTAACCCACTGAGTGAGGCCAGGGATGTAAGCTGTGTCCTCATGGATGCTAGTTGGGTTTGTTAACTGCTGAGCCATGACAGGAACTCCTGGCATTTAATTTTTTAAAATTCAGTGTGCAGTCTCATCACTGTCTGCATTTAGACTGGACTTCTGCATTATAAAAACTTTGGAAGTCTCACCCATATAATATTACTGAAGATCACCCCCCAGGCCCCAACCTGCTCACGTCTCTCACATGGGAAACAGTAGGAATACCAGTAACGTTTGAGATGGAATTTGAGTATTTAATTTTTTTTAAGCATATTTAATATCGCCTATGTTCTGGCAACATTCTGTGTATGCTTCATGGTCCCTTTTGTAGATCGTATTTTCAGCCTCCTAAGGTATCACAGTTCTAAAGTCTGGAGGTTTTATAGCTTGACTCTAAGTACAATCCTAACAGCAAGTGTTGTTCTCTTTTCGTTTTCTAAAGTGAGTTCACCCATGGATGAGGTGCTAGCTTCTTTGAAGCGTGGCAGCTTTCATCTGAGAAAGGTTGAACAGCGCACTCTGCCTCCTTTTCCTGATGAAGATGATAGTAATAATATCTTGGCACAAATAAGGAAGGGGGTAAAATTGAAGAAGGTACAGAAGGAAGTCTTGAGAGAATCCTTCACACTTCTGCCCGACACAGACCCTCTAACACGGAGCATCCATGAAGCTCTTAGAAGAATCAAGGAAGCATCCCCTGAGTCAGAGGACGAAGAGGAGGCTTTGCCTTGCACAGACTGGGAAAACTAACAAGTAAATGATCTTACTTTCTCTAGTAGCGTTCAGTAATACAGCTTTCATATTGGTTGATGAGGTCTGTTACGTTCCATTGGATCTGAGGTTCATTTTTATTATACAGCTCAGTTATAGCATGAATCATAAATTGTGAACTGCAGGTTTTACTTTGTAGTTACTGGAAACATAACAAAAAAGTGCTTTCAAAGATGTTCCTATGTAAATGCTGTTTTTTATATTTCTTCTCGTAAAAAAGTTTACTGAGTACAAGCTATATCCCAAGTAAAGAGGATAGTCTTTCATTCTGGTGAAGTGATAGTCTTAGTGTGGCTTTAATGAACAGAAAAGGCTTTCTCTAACTTGGGAGTTTTGATTGCAAACTTCTGCATAATGGATTTTGATGGTTTGTTAGCTTCCCACAAAGGGCTGAAATATTATTGTCTGATTATTTAGCTTTCTAAGCCTCTAAGATTTATCACTAAACCTTATCATAAGCCATATCATAGGGCTTATCATAAATACTGCATTGTCTAGATAAAATTGCAGCTAACATAAATGTATAAAATTGTGTACATATCTTATTGAGTGTAAAGATGCAAATATGTTAATCATTATGCTCTCAATGGAATATGTTTCTATGTTTCACTAAATGGGGGAGTAGGTAAAGGATGATAAACATAGCAAAGTGATTCTTAAATGTACCCCATCTTAAGAATAATCTTAGGAGCTTATTAAAAATGCAGGTTCATGGCCTTCATTCCCAAAGATTCTGACACAGTAGAACTGATGTATATGCAGGCATACATCTGAATTTTTCAGACTTACCACAAACAGAACAAAACAAAACCCATAAACGGTGTCATTAGCCTTTAAAATATTGGTTAAATGTTGAGAGATACTATTTTAGGGTATATAAAAATATCAGTAAAAGCAATTTTACCCTTTTGGGCATGGGTCCTGCAGGAAACTGTTCTGGCTCCCTGCTCCCAACCCAGACCCACCCCTGCAGCATCTGTACCAATCAGTAGCTTAAGAAAAAAGGTGAAAAATCTGTTTTTTTTTCTTTTTACAGCCATACCTGCAGCATATGGAAGTTCCCCTATGCGGTCGAATCAGAGCTGTAGCTGAGGCCTATGCCCCAGCAACTCCAAATTTAAGCCACAACTGCAACCTATGCCACAGCTTGAGCAACGCTGGGTTCTTAACCCATTGAGTGCGTCCAGGGATCAAACCCACATCCTCAGGGACACCTGCCGGGTTCTTAACCTGCTGAGCCACACTAGGAACTACAGAAAAATCTTGTGAAGTGGTTGTGTTAACTTTAATGTGACCTAACCAACATTTGATAGTAACCCTGTCCTGCCATGGGTCTTGGGCTGTTGGCATCCTTTCCCCCATTATTTGTAGAGGCCTTAATTATCAGTCACTTACCATTTGGGGATCCCAAAATAATATCAAGCCATTTGTGCTTGTACAAATGTACACTATGCTCGTAGAGGCGTGTGAGTGATACATGATATATATGAAATATCAGTGAGACTTAGGTGTGCTTGACCGGGAATCTAGTCCACAGTGGGTAATTACAGATGGTCTCCCACTTGACAGTGCTTGCTCTATATTGCCTTGTCCCTTTCAGCTTAAACCTTCTCAGTAAGCTGCTAAACCCCATGCCAAAACTAACATGTTGGCAGTGATTAGGTAATCGCACAACTGGCTCTTCACATAAACATGTTTTCAATTATTTTGTTATAATACCTGCAATGGCATAGCCAGGGTATGTGGCCCATGGGCAGCAGCTTAGGCCAGCCCAGCCCTGCCCATCTTCTCCCGTCCTACCAGACCCTAACCTACAAATAGACATTTCAACAGCATTTTATATATTCAAGTGGTTGGGATGCTATTTAGCTTTGGGCTGCTAATTTAGCTTTATTTCGGGTGTTAAAAATATGTCCACAATGAATACCACTTAGAAAATCACCTAAAACCTTCCATTTTTTGTCTCATTGTTTATGGCTGATGTATATAGTATAATGTTAAGAGGAACAATGAAATACTGCCAGAAAATGCATGAGCACTTTTAGACTAAACGTATCCTACCCCAGAAGCAAACCATAGACTAGTTGTAATCCCCACTGAACGAGCAGTCATTGATAAAAACCTAATATATCACTGCCTTTGTGTGGTCTTAGGAAATCATTTTTAAAGGCTCTGAACTTTCAGAGACTTTTCTACAGGTGGCTGTCATTTGTATTTCCTGTTAATAATTGGTTTCTTATAGATTTAAAACCATTAATGTAATTCCATACTTGGTTTTGAAAAACTAATTTCTTAAAACTTCATGAAATAAAAAGTGAAGGTCCTAGATGAGTTTAGCCTCATTCTCCTCTAAAAACCCATCTCAGATGTAGCCATAGGTAATAGTGTCGTTGAAGGGGATTTCTAAACATAAGTAAATATGTATAGTTTTATAGACCTATTTTGTTTTCTGATTTGTTTCCTGTTGGGTCCCTTTTAAACTTATGAAGCAACTATAATGATGGTATCCAATATAAATAATATAATTTTAGCCATAGGCATTCTAACAGTCACATTAAAAAAGTTAAAAAGTGATAGGTGAAATTAATTTTATTAATATTTTATTTTACATCATGCATCTAAAACCGTATCTTATCAAATATCCAGTTCCACAATGTAGTTTGCATTTTTAAAGGTACTGAGTTTTCAAAATCCAGTATATGTTTTATACTTACTAGTAGTACCATCTCAGTTTGGATGTTGAGTATTCAGTGGTTAAATTGAATTGTGCTAGCATAACAATAAAGTTGTATTTAGTGGAAAAATACTTTCTACAAAATTTTAGATTTAAACTAAAATCGCTTGACACCTTTTAAGTGCTCAAAGGCTTCAGTGTTAGATAATGCAGAAATATAAGCTAGTACTTTATTCATGTGCTTGGCAGCTTTCATCTGACCAGTAGGTCTTTTATGTATATATTCTGTGCTGTGGGTCAGTGCCTGAATATCAAACACAACTCTTGAATTTTTAATTTTTTTTTCTTTTTGAATTTTTAAAGTCTTGGTAGAAGCATCCATTTAAAGACCAGTACTGACTCTGTCCTCTAAATCTCAGTATCATGAAAATTCACTCTCTAGTATATTTTGAAGATGTCATTTGATGGTTCTTATTATACTGCAAGTTTATGAGACAAAAATTTTAGGATTTTTTTTTCTTTTGACTGTATAGTTTTGACAAAGTGTTAAGAGCAAAAGAAAGAAAACTGCATGTAACAAAATCTTTTCATAAAACTTTCTCCCAGCTTTACTGAGAAATAATTGGCATCTACCAGTGTATAAGTTTAAGGCATAATGGTTTGATTTAAATATATTGTGAAATGATTACCACCACAGTAGGTTCAGATCCATCTTAAGAAAAAAAAAAAAATTATCCTTGTGATAAGAACTCTTTAGGATTTGGGGAGTTCCCTTCGTGGCTCAGTGGTTAATGAATCCGACTAAGAACCATGAGGTTGCGGGTTCGATCCCTGGCCTTGCTCAGTGGGTTAAGGATCCGGCATTGCTGTGAGCTGTGGTATAGGTTGCAGACGCGGTTCGGATCCCGTGTTGCTGTGGTTGTGGCTAAGGCCGGCAGCTACAGCTCCTGTTAGACCCCTAGCCTGGGAACCTCCATGTGCCGCGGGTGCGGCTCCACATAAAAAAAGGCAAAAAGACAAAAAAAAAAAAGAACTCTTTAGGATTTGGTATCAACAACTTGCCTGTATATTACATAGCAGTGTAACTATGATAGTCATGACATAGGACCTTTTAACAGTGGTCAGAATCCCTGTTCAAATAATTTTGTTTTCATTTTTATTTAAGAATTTAAACATATCCTTTAATGAAAAAGTGTCTCATTTTTATAAAATGATGAAAAAATGTCTCATTTGTATAAAATGATGTCTCCTGAAAAATAATTTGTATATTTGAAAGAAAAAAGTCATCAGTGTTCATAGTGGATATTGCAAAAGTTATGAGATATGTAATATTAATGTACATATACAATACTGTCTTTAATAGGCCATTTTTAATACACTGTACTGCTTTGTTTGTAAACAGGTGACTCAACAGAAAGAAAAAATACCTACAATTGAACGTCGGCTCTTATTCTTTAGGAAAACAAAATTTAAACATTTGGTTCCACAATTGGATTCCATTAGATCCAAAGTGCGTTGGCTCAGTGGTGTGACAAAGGGGGCACAATTGGAGAGTTACCACTTTTCCAGTCATTCCAATAGATGGTGGTTAACGTGAGTTTTAGACGTGCAATGTTCCTGACCGCAGTGAAGAAAAGGCCTTCTGAAGAATACTGTTTTTAAAGCACCTTTCCCACTTGGCCAACGATTTATATCCTTGTAGTGGCCAGGAAAGCTAGGGGCCGCTATGAGCTGGAAGAACACTGGGTTGACAGAGCTGCTGTGAGCTGCATCAGGACTGCTTTGAAATCCATCGTTCAGTGCCCTGAATAGTCATCTGCTCAAAATAACAGAGCTTCTTCCTTATCAGCTTAAGTAGGTATTGTGACACTCAGAAAAAGAAGTTAATCATGGTAGCTGTAGAACAGGAAGTGGAAGAAATCAGATGGAAATGCACTGGTAATTCCCTCATTATTCATCTCCAAAGGAATTTTCATAAAGATACTCAACAACGTCTGAAAAGATACGTAATCATGGAGATACACCTATGAATGTGTTAACCACGACATGATATATTTAACATGGCATATTTTTAGAAGACCACACACTTAACAGTTTGTAAGATTTCAGAGTAAAAATTTCCATGCTTTTAAATAGCTCTTCATAATTGTGAATTTCTAATAGTTTGAATTTTATGTGCAGCTTTGTTTATGAGAAGCAATACTTTGTAATTTGATAATATTCAAATTATTTTTAGTCTTTTTGTTTGAACTATTGCTTGATTACTATAACTCACTATGACTTTCCTATTGAGAATCAAAAATCAGGATTCAGTAATAGGGATGCAGATCATAAGTGTTTTTAACATGCACCATTTAAAATTTTATTTTTATGCTCCGCAGTGAAAGAGGCACAAAGTAGACAGGAGACAGAAAAGCCTCTTTGGCTGGCATTTCACTATCTTCACATGCTTTGAGTTGAATTTTGGGAGAGAGCCTCTGTTATTGTCACTCAATTTTTAACCATATGTATTAGCTCTAGGTGCCGATTTTGCTCTAAGGAAGTCCTGAAGAATTGCATTTATCTGAATGGAGCCATTATGAATTCTCATGAGGACTGTTGTGGGCTTGAATGAAGGTAGATATGATGGACCCAGTTTACAGTACTCTGTAGAGTGTAATTCTGTATAAGACAGGCCTTAATCTTTATGGGAATGGAGTTAAGGGCTGAAGTACCAAAAAGGAGTTTATTTCTTACGGGGCAGTTGTCTGGTCTAGAGCCAGAAAGCAAGCAGTACTGGAGTAAAAAGCCTCCAGTGTATCAGAACTGGTATTGTGAAGAAAAAAAAAAAATGCTCACATGTTTGTCACCTGAAAATGTTATTTCCTTTAAAATAGAGAAAATTTCCTGGCAACAGGTTATATAAAACGAAATTTGCTTAAATGTTGGTTATGTTTACTGATGACACCGTGAGCATTTTCACAATACGTTGGTTTTATTCTAGCATCATTCTCACACCTTGTCTGGGAATATTAAAAATACAGATCTAATATAAAGTTAATCTTCATTCCCTGATTACAGTAGAGGGAGAGGTTGTAAATGTTTTTAAAAATCTTCAACAAAGCATTGAGACATGACTTTTAACCTAAAGAATGATGGATTTGACTTGATTTTATATTTGAAAAAAAAATTTAAAGCAAATTTGCAAACCCTTAGTCGTGTTAGTTTTATGCCTTTGGATTCTTGTTCACAACATAGTTTTTGATTTTCTTTCATTCATTGACATTAGAATACTGGAGGATCTGATGTCATTAACAGTAGAAGCACTGAGACTTTAGTATGTCAAGGGGGAACTGCTACCCATTTAGTGTTACAGCAGGGATTTCGTTAAGACAGTGCTCACTTATAAAAAGGTCCTATAATCTGTTTTCCTGAGCCATGTTGTAATAAGTCTCTAGCAAATCATGCAGGTTGTTCAGACCCCTCTGAATCCTTCAGGAGTGCAGCCACAGCTGTAAGCACCCCCACTGCGGCACTCCAGGAAGGTCATCTCACACTTGAAGACAGAGCCTCACAAGCAGCCGCCTGTGCTCATTCGCTGCTAAACAGCTTTCTCCAGCACAGCCACTTCCCTTCCTCCAGAGTCATGTTCCTCCTTCCAAAAAATTACATGTAACTATAGGTCATGAACCTTTGAAGTTCTCACAAATACTGAAATTTCAGATAACCACAGTCCATTTGTCCAGTTGAATCCTCACATTCATGAAAGAGCAGTTTCAGAACCCAACAAAAATTAAATAAGCATGGTCTTTTTTCCCCTGCCCCTCATAAAATGAGCATCTTTATCCTAAGTATGAAATCTGTATATATTTAGTTATGATGGTACTTATATATGATCATGTTCCAGCTCCAGACTTGCCTGTACTATTTATATGGTTTTAAATATTTGAGTTATATTTCTCTTCATGTATTATTTCCATGTCAAGCATCCACAAACAGCTGCTTGCTTATCAATTTAGAATTTAATTTACCAATCTAGTCTCAACTGCAGTACACTTAAAATAGGGAAACAAGCAGATGATGACTTGGATGTTTGGAGATTAATGTTACTGCTCATTGGAATGTCAACTTTCAATATTTCTTCTAATACAACTAAAGTTATGTGTATGTAATCAAGATGGCATATATAGAAAAGGTATTCCCAGCTATTTAAAATCTTAACGGTACTGTAGTTTAGCAGTATGAGGAAGTACCTGGCTAAAGAAGGTTTTTTTAAAGATGAGAATTGCTCACTTAATAGGCTCACTGAGTTCGAGCAGCATAAAAACAATCATTCCTTAGTTCTTTATTGTTGAACTAACATATTCTGTAAAATGCATTTTTAAGTGGACTCTTAGACACAGCTATGACAGTTGATCAGGTATAGTATTTCCACAGTAGAAATATGGAGCCTTTCTCATGACGTGAACCCACAGCACGTTTTCAATTCTGTGTAATGAAGAAGGAAAAAAACTCCTGTTCCTGCGAAGTTAAACTATGTAGCAATATTTGCTAGCATACGGTTAATGTAGGCATAGCCTCTTTATATCATAAAATGTGTTAAATTGGCCATAGCAAAGCACTCAGAATTAAAACTTAGCGGAACAAAAATTAATGGGCAACACTCTCTGTGGAATGGGACCGGTGTGTAATTAATACAGTTTAATTTTATACATTCCTAAGACTCCATTTTTAAGTTGTGTTCATTGCATGTATGTATAAGGAAGGTTTTTTCTTACATTGACTACAAGCTTATTTTTTTAACCTTTAATTATTATGTACTTAACATCAGATACCAACTTGTAAAGTGCTAATGGGACCTTAAGAGTTAAGGCTTTATCAGGGAGTTGAAATTTCATATACTTTGCCAGGTTACTTATAAAAAGTCCTTTTGATCAGCTGTAAAACACTTAAAAACCATGGCAGATGTATTGTGAACATGCATCCATTTAGTAGTGAAAGCAGAAACCTGAACAAGTTTTACTTAATTCTTGCCCTGAATTTAAATAATAAATGTGCATTTGAAACATTTTATTTCCCATTTATTGCTTAGCGTAGAAGAACAGTTGTGCTTAGTTGTTAGAGGATTGACCATGAGATGATAGCAGATGAAGAGGTAAGACAGTAGAAGCACCTTACTCTCGGAGCATGTTGCATTCTTTTAGTGCTACTGAACAATTCAGTGGTTACTTCTGAATTTTGCTGCAAAGTGCGCTTTATTTGAAGCACATAAAAAAAGTCTCTGCTTAATTGATTTGTAAAATGAAGCAATGATATTTCTATCCTATAAATATAATCTAATTTAAAAGTATTTCCTACAAAATGAGTTTATATTGCTGCCTAAACTATCATCTATGTAAGTAAAGGATTTTTAAAGGCGAGAGGGAGTCTGGATTCTGTGTGTGTGTCTGTGTTTTAAATGCTGGCCCACTGAATTCTTTCAGAGATAATGTTCATTCTGAAATCTTCTGTTTTACCCACAGTAGGTGTACAGCTTGACATTTGAAGATTTTTAATTGAATTCCAACTCTTAAATGTCTCTCCCCTTCTCCAAACATATTTATTATGCCACTATAAGGTGCATGTACAGAAAATACCTCTGAGGTTTACATAGTAAATATTTTATCAGTGTTATCTCACACTGAATATCAAAAGCAGTCATTTGTTTGGAGGGTTAGAGGAAAGTTTTGGGATTCGGGGGGTCAGGTGTGACTAAGAGAGGCTCCAATTGGTGAGTTAAGGAAAGTCTGTGGAAAGGGATGTTTAGATGTGCACAAAAGGTATGGGTGTTGGCTATAGCGTTCAATTTTAACAAGGAAGTTTGTTTTAAAAAAAACTTGCATGTTTTATGGTTTATTAGCAAAGAGTGCAACAAGTTCTTCAAGCTTTCCCCGGTACTAATACTGGTTTTATAAATTCTCCACAATCACAAGACAGCATTTTCCTTTCATTTATGAGCCAAGAGGGTAGGTGGACAATACAGCCCATGCAGTGACTTTCTGACTTCTTTGACTTTGGCAGAATCCCTACTGTTTCATTGAATTTCTTACTGTACTGTATGTCTTGCCAAGTGTGAAACCATAATATATAGTTTATGAAAAAAATCAAAGGTTCCAGATCCTTTTGCATGAATAAAGCCCTTTTTAGGGCTGATGAAACTGACATGTTTTTTAGCCTTTCTGATAAAATGAAAATTTTAATGGCAAGCCAATTGACCATTTACTAGCTTTGTGCAATATTATAATGGTAGAAACAAAACACTAGCACATTGTGCTTGGCTTTTCAGGATGGCTCAAACACCATCACACTAAATGGACAGTATGCAAAATGTATTGTAAATGGCAGCTCTTGCAAATTTACAATATTTAAATATGCTCAGTTATCCTAAAGTATTAAAAGTACAAAGAAAAAAACTAAGCAGGCATTTAGAGCAATACTATGAAATCTTCAATAATTGTTTTGACTGTTGCCTTTTGCTCTTTAGTGCAACTTTTCTGCATTGTAATTATTGTATTGCTTTGTATTTCATGTTTTTTACACCCATGATTTCAGAGTTAAGTACTTGTACACCAAGTATTGCAATCACCTTTCTCTTCTTGTACATGCAATGTAACAACATACAGTTTTGGTGCTTAACAATATTCCTTTTTTTCTTTAATAAAAGATATTTATTGAGTTAAGCTCATTTTGTTTGTTGAAAATAGCATTGGTGGTATATAATGTCACTTCATTTCTGTTGAGAAAGAGCATAGCAAGTTGTGCATGTTAAAATGGCAAACAAGATTCAGAAGGCTTTCCTGTGCTTCTCTGCCTCTCCCTCACCACTGTTTGTAAAAAAGAAAAAAAGATTTTAAAATGTTGACTTCCAAAATTGGAAGTTTCTTACTTAAGTGCTTCTCATGGTAGCAGTCAATCTGTGATCATCCAAATAGGGGGAGATTATTATCTTTATATTTAAATATAGGACTAGCTTGGAGTTCCCTGGTGGTTCAGCAGGTTCCATCCCTGGCCCTGGAACTTAGGCATATGCATGCCACAGGCACAGCCAAGAAAAGGACTAGCTTTACTAGAGCCTAGCAGATTCCCTTACCCGATGCCCACTTCCTGTATGTCCTTGCTTACTGCCGGTCATGTTTCAAAGTCACAGATGCTGGGCTGCTCTCTTACTCAGCCTCAGCTACTTAATCTATGTTCATGTGTGTCTAGAGCTAGAAAATTCCCTGTGACTGTACCCAGTTGCAGTCATTTCAACTCCGAGTAGATGTCTTAGTCTATCTTCTTGGTCATCTAGAGCCTTTTTATATTGAAATACTATTTTAAAAGTCCTTTTATGAAGTCATTGCAAGTCTGTATGATAATGCTTTTTAAGGAAAAGCCCTACGCAATTAAACCTACTGGTCGATTCTGTCAGAATAATTTCCTACCAAGAACAATTAAAAAGTTATCCCCAAAAGCACTGAACTCCCTCCACCGGCAGATGTTTTATTTACTCAGACTGGCAAACTGCACAGGAACCTTACAGTTGTGTGTAGCCATTTCCCAAGGGAAAGAAAATCAGGTCTAGGAGGGATCACTCGTATAGTTCTCCTAAAACTCAAAAAGATTTAGAGTCAGAAGCTCTATTCTGAATTGTTTCATCTTGCAGATAAGCCATGGTGTATAAATATGTATTTAAGCTAAAACAATAAATTAACAATATTGACTTGGGAGAATAGTAAGATGAGGGAAAGTAAGTAGCCAGCATGGCATTTTGTGATACAATCTTAATTACGTTATGCAAAACACATAGTGTGGTCCTGTGGTGGAGGTAGTCCAGTGGGCAAAAATATCCCATAAATGTTTTAGGCCAAACTGAACTCTTTAATGCTTAAAGACCCAAGTCTCTGGGATCTCCTTTGAGTAAATGTTCAAGTATTCCAGTGGTTCATTCAGATCTCAATTAAAAAAAAAAAAAATTATTCATCTTACTTAAAGGCCACCATCTTTTCAGAAATAGCTTGGCCTACCCAGCAAGTATAAGGGTCAGTGCCAGATGCTGGAAACAGAAGCTTAATTTTTCCAACAACCATCAGGAGATGCCACCGTTAATTCACTGTGACCCAGCACTTGCCTAAAGGATTTTACATTTCAATTGTGGTTTTCTCTCAGGTTATCTAAGCTTTGGTATTACATTAAGGTAAATCATCAGAAGGTAACACATAGGCACGGTACCTCTCCAATCACAGGAGTGCTTTCACTGCATTTATATAGATGCACAATGATTATGTACTTTTAGTTTCATGGACGGTGAAGATGAAAAAATGCATATTTATAGATGTTTCTAGACTTTCTTCATAACTCTTTCCTCTATCTCCCTAGTCTTACCTTTCCTCCTGTCTCTAAATGACATTTGGGTCGTGGTGATTCCCAATTTTGTTTTATTGGGTCTGTACCTGTCCTCAGAATACTAGATCTCTATGATGAGGTATTCAACTGCCCAATGATCTCTTCCTTCGGATACTTGACACAGTTTCAAATAGAACGTGTCCAGAACGGTTCTCCTGACCCCCAGCCCCAGCTCTATCAAAACCTGCACCCAACCCTTCTCAGTTTTACCATTTAAAAGAAGGGGGAAAAAATCCAGTTCTGCAGTTGAGAACCTGTAAGTTAGTCTTGCTTTCTCACCCTCATCTTCTGCATGCAAGTCCTATCAAGCCCAACTCCATTTACATCCGGCGTGCGTCCACTGCCGTCTCTGTCCCTTACTCCCCGCTGGTCCAGACCGTGCTCGTCTCCCCACTGGATACTGCCCTTGCCTGCTGACCCATCTGTCTGCTGCCACTCTTGTCTCCTTCCAACTTAGCTCCACCCAGAAAATGGTACAGTTATGTCTCTCTGCTGCATAAAACCCTCCCGCTACTTTCCATGGCACTTGGAATCAAACCCCAATCTCCTTCCTGTGGACAACAAAGCTGAATGTGATTTGGTCCTTCTGTCAGCCCTGTGGCTTACTGAGCTCCAGCACTTGTGTATCATCTCTTTTTTACCTCATGGCCTGTGCGCAGACTGTCCTCATCCTCGACTTGTTCCCAGGCTAGGGGTCTAATCAGAGCTACAGCCGCCGGCCTTCGCCACAGCCACAGCCACGCGGGATCCGAGCCGCATCTGCGACCTACACCACAGCTCACGGCAACTGGATCCCCACCCACTGAGCCACTGAGACAGGCCAGGGGTTGAACCTGCGTCCTCTTGGATCCCAGTCAGATTTGTTTCCATTGCGCCACAATGGGAACTCCCCCTTTTTTGGAGATAGGGACTTTATAGAGGTAGGTTAAAATACGGTCACTAGGGTGGGCCCTATCCCAGTGCAACTGGTCTATTTATGAAGTGGGGCGGTTTGGATATAGACACCAGTAGAGGGAAGGTTGTGTGGAGAGCCATGAGGAAAAGATGGTGGCCCTGTGACCCAACTGAAATACGTGTATCCTTGAATCAGAAGACATAGGAAAAACTGCTTATGAGCCGCATTCTCACTACCAGCGCACAACCAAATAACTAACTCAAATGTCCATCAGCTGAAGCGTGGACAAACTGTACATTCCTAGATTGTGGGGTACAACAGGATACAAGTGAATACAGCTACACCAAACAGTTTGGACAAATCTCACTGACATAAAGGTGATCAAAAAGCAAAAATACCTAATAGGTGATTCCAGTCAAAAGTTTTTAAAATAGGCAAAACTGAATTATAGGATATTATTTAGGTGATAAAACTAAAAAAGATGATTGGCTCAAAAGTCATGTTAATGGTCATGTCTGGGCGAGAGGAGAGCTTCGTGACTAGAAAGACACATGAGCTTATTTCTTGACTAGGGTGGTGGTGAGATGGGTGCTCACTTTACAATAATTCAGTAAGCTGTACATTTATGTGTTTTTCTGAATAAGAATCACATTTCCAATAAAAAGTTTTTTTTTTATTAAAAAACCCTAAAGTTCTTTTATTAGAATTCTAGAAATTGCTTTTAGAATTCAGTTGCTAGAACCTTTTTTCTCTGTAAGATAATATGCATGCTTGTGCTACAAAACAATGAGAACCATATAATCTAACATTTCACTTTTTTCCATTAGTTGGCAGGAAATCAGAGCCAAATTTAGTGCTGCAGTGGAAAAACCAACTCAGACTTCTGGTCCACATAGCTTCTTTTAATTGGCTATGTGTACTTTGTAAACTCTGGGTCTAGGTGTTTTAGTATTTTAGGTTTCCCCTGGGGAAGTAGATGGGATAAATCTTTAGAAATGTTATCATCAAATGTAAAGATTCTGCAACAGGTAGAACAAAAAAGTCTTCCACAAGGAACTTCAGAAGTTGGAGTAATCTAGAAGCAAGGATATCTGAGTAGAATAGGATGTTCTCGGATCGTCTGAAAAGCAGCAATAACCATGCACATTCCCTGCTTCAGCAGAACGCGGTTTAACTTACATTGACACAAAACGAATATTAGGCCACATTTTCAATTAACAACAAAAAAGGCTTACCTTCATGTTGACTCTGTGGAAAGAACTGGGTGCAACTGAAAAAATCAAGAGTTTCTATCTTCCGACTTTCTGTGGGAGTTGAGTCCTAAAGAACCAAAACAAAATCCCAAATTAGAAAGAATGCCAATATGCCGTTAAATATGATAGCTGGAAACAGGCATGTATTGATACTCCCTCCCAAAGCCTTAACGTGACAGTAAAGGAATAAGGAACAAAAGAGAAAATTACGGACAGGAAATGTCAGGGAAAGACGCGTGGGAGGTAAACGGCTGACGTGCGTGGCGGGCGCTGACCTGAGAGCGCTGCGAGGTACCAAGGGGCAGCCCGGGTCCTGACGGTGGCGGGACACGGCTGAAAAGGACAGTGGTGGAAAGTCTCAGACTGGAGCAAGACCCCCCCGACCGCCAGCCCCACCCCCAGGCCTTTCTTTCCCACAGCAAGCGTCCAGAGCATCATTCGCTGGATAAAGTGAGCCAGAGACGATCTGGACCCAGAGAGGTTCAAGAGGAGGGCACAGGTGACGCAGGACATTGAAGGATCGAGTTCCAGGCCACCCTCGGAACCGTGAGGCCCCTGGCCGCCACCTCCCACCCAGTTGTGAGACGGCCCTCAGCTAGGCATCTCCAGCCCTTCTCCCCGCCTCTGCCAAGCCCACCCTGCCCCGAGGATTCTGGAAGCTCCCTTTCCGGACAAACTAAATGACCCCAGAGAAAAGACTATATTACGTGGTGCTATCTGGATATTTG
The DNA here is from genome assembly GCA_004024745.2 of Catagonus wagneri. Taxonomy (NCBI): domain Eukaryota; kingdom Metazoa; phylum Chordata; class Mammalia; order Artiodactyla; family Tayassuidae; genus Catagonus; species Catagonus wagneri. Next base: position 3,704,315 of record PVHT020004020.1, read on the forward strand.
AGGCGGGATGGAGATTTATCAAACGACAAAGCTCACCTTCCACCCAGTCGACCTCCCTCAAGGCCATCGGTCAGCCGGCCCCACTCTCCCTGTCCCTTTGAGCTCCCGAGGTCTGCTTGTAGAATACGAAAGGAAAGTATTCAGAAAGTCTCCACACCAAGGACAGAGACCAAAACAAGGTAACTCAGCAAACAGTTCAGGAAGTAGGAGAAAATAATTTTGTCAGAAATACAAGGCAGAGTTCCTGCCGTGGCTCAGCTGTAACAAACCTGACTAGGATCCACGAGGCTGCAGGTTCGATCCCTGTTCTTGCTCAGTGGGTTAAGGATCCGGCGTTGCCGTGAGCTGTGGTGTAGGTTGCAGACGCGGCTCGGATCCCGCGTTGCTGTGGCTGTGGCCTAGGCTGGTACGGCCCTAAAAATTTTAAGAAAAAAAAAAAAAGGAAAGAAATATAAGGCAAAACACCACACCCAGGAAACAAAGGTGTGTTGCAATAAAAAGGAATAACCCAAGAACGAGGGATGACACTAAGAAAAGCTACAATAGCTGACATTATAAATGCAATACAAGGCTTGAAAGAGAGGCAAGGAATTCTGAGAGCTGAATAAACAGCTAAGGAAAGAGATCAGATAGAGGGTTAATTCAGCTAATCAAATACCTGATGACTGCCAGCAAGAAGAGAGAAGAGGAGGGGAGAAAATTATTAAAGAAACGTACTGTTTGCCACAGTCTGAGTTGGTTTTTCTTTCACGTGCAGCAGAGGGATTGCCAGAAGGTCCTCCACGGGGCGAACGGCGAGACGAGGACTCAGAAGCGCTCCCAGAGTGGACGAGGCGGAGGTTACTGGGGACCGGAGAGAGCACTTTCGGGAAACAAAAGGCCACACTCGTGATTAATAAGTCAGTAGAAAATGGCGAAGAAAACCGATGACCCAGCTCAGGTGCCCCCAGCACCTTTGGCCTCAATGATGGGAATGATTTCAATTCAAAGGATTAGAGGGGGGAGTTCCCGTCGTGGTGCAGTGGTTAACGAATCCGACTAGGAACCATGAGGTTGCGGGTTCGATCCCTGGCCTTGCTCAGTGGGTCAAGGATCCGGCGTTGCCGTGAGCTGTGGTGTAGGTTGCAGACGCGGCTCGGATCCCGCGTTGCTGTGGCTGTGGCGAAGGCCGGCGGCTACAGCTCCTGTTAGACCCCTAGCCTGGGAACCTCCATATGCCGCAGGTGTGGTCCCAAAAGGCAAAAAACAAAGAACAACAAAAAAACCCAAAGGAATAGAGGAGGTGGGGAGAATATATTTGTTTAAGGACCCATATCAGTTCTCCATGACTGTGTATATAATCTATTCCGGTTATCGATGGACTTTCTAAGGGAAGTTTCAGTTCCCTATTTTCAGCAATTTCTCGTGACACTACTGATCTGATCAGTCCACATTTAGGGTCAGTACTTCTATTACCCACTTGCTCAACAAGGAATTTCATCACTCCGCAGGACAGCCCGCACACAGACAATACGCCTTCATGGACACCCAGGTGCTGCGGCCACAGCACAGCCGGGACCTCAGGGGACAAGACAAAGTAGCCCGGAAAACAACGTTGTGGGGAAGGCTGGGCCCACCACTGCTGATACCTCCGGGGAGTGCTGCGGCTTGGTGAGCAGGGGGCCCCCTCCCGGAAGTAGGGACCACTTATGTTGCTACTGCAACTTAGGGTGACAATCCAAAGGCTCCCTGAAGTTACTGTCCTCGTCATTCTCCCAGACTCTACCACTGACATTCTGGGGAATCTGGGAAGAATGAAACACGTGACCAGCACAACCCACAAGGCCAAGGCCACTGCTAAGTTATACGAGTGTCATCTTCATTCACCCGAACCGGCGCCAGCATCGCAGGCACCGTCCAGACAGCCCAGCCAAGGAGAACCACGACCCCCAAGGGGACATCTCGGTCCTGTGAAATGCCACTCCTGCCCAGGCACCGAGGGGCCAGGTGCAAGAGGAGGAGGCTGGGGACACTGCTGCGACCTGGGCCTGCCAAACGGGAGTTTGGAAATGAAAGCCACGTTAGACTGTGTTAGTGGAGCTTCTAAAAAAGGCCTGATTTACTCCCCGGCAGTGGCTGCTTCGCTGGAAGAATCTGATTCAACTTCAATCAAGAATCCACAGTGATGAATGTTCTCTCTGTATAAAATATCTGCTACTTCCACAGCCATCAAGGGAAAATAAATGAAGAGTCCGAGGGTTGGTAATGACCAAGAAGCATTTCCTAGTCACAAAGAATGAATGCTTCTACCCAAGAAATAATTTTATTCTATTTTTGCAAATGCAAATAAGAATGGAACATGGTCATTTCCATCATGGAACAGGCTTTTGTAATCGCTGCCAAATTCTACAATAATCATAAATGCCTTGCATTCATTCCCATGCTGAGGTTTGATGCTTACGTCTCTGCAGGCCAGGACTGAAAATTTGCTGCTTTTCTCTCGGCTAGAGTCCAACCATTTTATAGCTTTCACTGAAAAAAAAAAAAAAAAGCAGCAGCCAAATTAAGCTTGGGTTTAGGGTCTGAGCAGAGCTCCACGGGCTGCACTTTTTCAACAAGCGATGAGCGAGAGTGATACAGCGGAGAGTCCCGCGGAGCAGCGAGGTTTAGTCCTGCTTGGGCTGCATCGTCTAGGGTGGGTCTCTGACCTCTGGGCCTCAGCTTCCTCCTTTGGGAAGCTGGACAGGAAAACCTCTGAGGTTCCTTCCAAATCTCACATCCTGTGATAAGTGGTGCCACTAAAATCGGTCACTCCACGGGGCCTTGAGAGGAAGAAAGTGCCCTACAGCTTTTTCTCGTTTCTGAACAGACGTGCAAAAAGTAGAACAGAATCCACCGCCGAGCAGACACGTCCGCCTTCAGGCAGAGGGAAGGAAGCCATCAGGAGCAAGGAGCCCGACCTGCTGAGAAGTCAGGAAGCCGCCTCCACCGCCTGCTTGCCTGTGCTGAGCCGGCTGGCTCTCAGGACCCCGGCCAGGCAGGAGAAGGACAGGGAGAAAGGCTCAAGCAGCCCGGCACCTTGCTTAGCCCCCAGGGCGGACCACTGTTCAGGCATTTATCTGAAACTAGAAGATAAACTCTTCTACAAATTCACACATGCTGCCCAGAGACTAAAGGGCTTTCCAGCATGTTTAAGAACATTTTTGGTTCATCAACCCTTTTTGGCTATCACGGTCCCGCCAAACTTACCTGCGGCCCATTATGTATTTTCATCAAGCCTGAGATTTGAGAGTCAAAACCTTACCAAAAAGTTTCCCAAGTAACTTTGAGAATCAGTTTATCTAAGTTGAGATTCAAACTGTTACTGAATATCAATAACATGCAAAAAGCAGAGATGATCTTTGCCCTTGAAAAGTTCAATTTGGTGAGGGAAGAAAAATACGTTAAGAAGTAAAAAAGTGTTCTTGGAGTTCCCGTTGTGCCACAGTAGAAACGAATCCGACTAAGAACCATGAAGTTGCGGGTTCGATCCCTGGCCTTGCTCAGTGGGTTAAGGATCCGGCGTTGCTGTGAGCTGTGGTGTAGGTTGCAGACATGGCTTGGATCTTGCGTTGCTGTGGCTGTGGCGAAGGCCGGCGGCTACAGCTCCTGTTAGACCCCTAGCCTGGGAGATTCCATATGTCTCAGGTCCGGCCCTAAAAAGCAAAAAAAAAAAAAAAAATTGCATAAGTTGTATTCATTTCCTGTGGACCATTTTTTGATGAGTGTCGACGGTTGCGTACACCTGTGAAACTACCACCACAGTCAGGATAAGAGCATTTCCTTCCACCAAGAGATCCCGTGTATCCTTCTGCAGTGCACAAGCCGCCACTGACCTGCCTTTTGTCCTTTTGTCACTGTCAAGGATGAGCGTACATTCCCAGAATTTGATGTAACCAGAATATACAGCATGTAGTCTGGTGTCTGGCTTCTTCCGTTCCGCATTTCAAGATTCATTTATGGTATTCCACGTATCAGTTTGTTTCTATTTCTTGCTCGGTGGTAGCCCATTGTATGGATGTACGACCGTTTGTTTATTCATTCATCTGTTAATGGGCCCTGGGTTATTTCCAGTTTGGGATTAGGGTGAATAAAGCTTCATGTACAAGTCTTCGTGTGGACATGTTTTATTTCTCTTGAGTAAGGAGCTAGGAGGAGAAGGGCTGGATCACGTGAGTGTTTAAAGAAAGGTCTCAAAATGTTGAGACAGTAAATGCCCGGCAGTCCTACCTTGGCCATCAGATGATAGAAACTTTGGAGCTTCTTTAAAGGCAGCGATTCTCAACCCCGTCCTTCTCTTAAGGTACTGAATGTTCTAGAAGGGGAGGAAAAGGTTGGAAGAAGTTATAGACCATTTCCCTCATTGGCTGGACAGGAAACTGGGGCCTGGGGAGATAGGAGATCCATCAAAAGGCAGAGTTGCAGGGCGTGTGAAAGATTCGGGCCGGTCCCGCGTGTGCGAAGAATACCGAAGGGCCAACACAAGCGCGTGGAATTGTTCCTGGGAGGAAATGTCAGGAAGAACTGCCCAGTCTTAAGACCTGGCTTAGAGTGTCACTGTCGGCAACGATCCAGTCGGCATTCACAGGAAACACTCATCCTCTCTACCTAGAACCTGGTGGGAAAACACTAATTTTGAGCACGAGCTTCTCTCCAAACCCCAGAAGCCCCTGGGACTTAACACACGTGCAGGGATGGCCACTTCTCCCAGGCCAGCACTGCCCACTCAGCGGGCTGGGCCTCCTGAGGTGAAGCAAGTCCACACCTCCATGGGCACGATTTCACATCCTTGCAAAACCAAGAGTAATGAACTTTGCTTGGATTCACTGAAGAAAGTAGTATGGAAGTATTTTTTTTTCCTTTTTCATTGATATTTGCAATCAACTTGGAACAAAACCATTAACTGACCACAGCTCTTTCTTAATCCAAAACATAGTGCTAACAAAATTCCTTTTTTTTTTTTAGGGCCACACCTGCGGCATAGGGGAGTTCCCAGGTTATGGGTCGAAATAGAACTGCAGCTGCCAGTCTACACCACAGCTACAGCAATGCCAGTTTTGAGCCGTGTCTGCAACCTACACCACAGCTCACGGCAACGCTGGATCCTTAACCCAACTGAGCAAGGCCAGGGATCGAACCCTTGTCCTCATGGATACTAATACAGTTCATTACCACTAAGCCACAACAGGAACACTCTAAAATTTCTTATTTTAGATGCAATGCCACTGGAAGCATTTAGTACTGCCATCAGGTAGACCAGAAATTGCATATTTAATGGAAAAAAACATGTCATTTTTAAGTACTTGGCCATAACCCAACAATAAATAAAAGGACTTTCATTCTTCTCACAAAAACAACTTAGAGAATTTGTGATATGGAAAGAATATATTGGTTGAGTCTTTCTTGGTATGACTTTTCTGGACACACAAAGTGAAAAGAATTGGAATGAAATTCAAAATTCTTTGACCTAAATAATAAAGAGGCAGAAATAACAGCTTGTGGAAAGGCGTTATCTTATGAATTTGTCAATTTTCTCAAAGGGAGCCTTGGCTCTGCCAAGAAAACAAAGGCCCCCATCATCACACAGCTGGTTTCCCAGCGTCAAGATTACCTTGACTCTCAAAGCATCTCTGAGGTCTCCACGCTGCTCCGTGCTGCATGTTTTTAAGGAATCCCGCACACTCCGGCTCTGAAGGTCCTCCGCCAGCTCCCCGTCTGCAACGCAAACCGTCTCAGTGTTTAGACAAGGTGGAACCACAATCTTCATTTTGAAATCTATGGGTCCCAGCAAGGCTGAGTGTCAGTTCTTTACTGGAGGACATGTCTGGGGACAGGCTAAGAAGATCTCTAGGGGTGTGTGTCATCATCTCGGTTACCAGCGTCCCCGCCTCATCGGATCCCCACTCCAACAACCCTGCGACTCTCTCCAAAAGGGCTGAGGAATACCAAGTGCTCTCAGCATCCCTGCCAGCCTTTTCAGCTTCCAGAAACCCAGGGTCTGGTTTTCCAAAAACCTATCCCTGAGGGTCCTCCGAGGCCACAGGAATTAATCTGCCCTGGCACAAGTGGAAAGCTGTATTCGGAGTGTCGTTCAATCGCTGCCTGCAAATTCCTTGCCTGCATTTCCCCCGTTAAGTGCAAAGTAGGCATCTCAGGAACCAGGCATCAGATGGGAGGAGTGAGGACTGCGTGGTCTCTTAGCTCTGTTTTTCACCCCAAAGTGACAGCACGGACTTGGGATCAGATAATAAAGCAGGCCACAGAAAGGACTGAATGAATCCTGGTCAGGAATCTCCCCAAGGACCGTGCCCAGAGACTTGACCAGCAGTCACCAGACTCCAGTCTTGTTACAGCCCCTTCTGTGAGCAGCCAGCTCCATTTTCTCAATTGTCTTTCTGCCCCTTTTTCCCTCACTGTTGAGGCTGGCAAAGAAAAATGGATACCTGAATAATATCCATGAGGATGCGGGTTCGATCCCTGGCCTCGCTCAGCGGGTTAAAGACCTAGCGTTGCCGTGAGCTGTGGTGTAGGTTGCGGACATGGCTTGGATCACGTGTTGCTGTGGCTGTGGCATAGGCTGTCGGCTACAGCTCCAATTCGACCCCTAGCCTGGGAACCTCCATATGCTGTGGGTGCTGCCCTAAAGGAATAAAGGGATAAATAAATAAATAAATAAATAAATAAATAAATAAATAAATACTTGTCCCTTGAAGCTATTGTTCTTCCAAATAGAATGCAACCAATTAAAACTAGAATTATAGGTTTGTGACATCTTGGGTTGATGATCAAATCATTAGCCCAAAGGTGAGTTTGGACCTTTTTTCGGTTTCTTGGGACCCAAGCTAGTATTTAGCAGGACCAGGCCACATTAAGTCCTGCAATGAGCCTTATTCAGAGGGATTTTCATCCAACTTTGAGTTCAGGTGGCTCCGGGCCATCGAAGTTGAGAGAATGCAATGGTGACTGGCGACTGCATTCTCGCCTGGTACTTGCGGCTTAATGATTAACCGAGTAGCAGTTGAGAATCGCGTGGCAGGTTCTGCGCCCTCTGAAGGAGGCTGCATCCTGACCAGGAGCCGATCTTTGGCAGGGCTCCGGCTGGGGGCGAGTTTTGGTCTTGATTCTTTGAAACTATCTTTTAACAGCTGAGTCTTCACCTTGGAGGAAAGCCCTGGATCTCCCTCGCCCGAGATGGTAAGAGCAGATCCTGGCACCTAAAAATGATGAGTCCAAAAGATGTCACAAATGAAAGCACACCCGAAGTTATGAACCCAGCGGAGCAGAGGGGAATGTATGTTTGTTTATTTTTGTTGTAGTCTTGCTCACAAGACCTCAACAGACAGAGTAAGAAGCTTATTATCAGCTCTGTATGGGATATGGAGAAGAAAAAATTTATATTATTTATATTGATGACTCAGAAGATGAGCGGCCCCCCTTCTAACCACTATGGCCGTGACAGATCAGTAGAGCTAGTAGACACTTCACTAAGATTACCTCGTTTCCTTAGATGCTCTGTATCATCAAGAAGTCACGTTTAAGTTGTGCTGCTGACAATACATGGGTTGACTATGGAGGAAAAAAAAGGTTCAGAGTGAACTCGGTAACTAATAAGTGAAGGCAGCAGTTATTAACCATGTAGACCAATGGTCAGCCTTAGAGATACAGGTTTAAAAAAAAACCTGCAAAACTAGGATGACACATCCATTACTACTTTTTTTTTTTTTTTTGAGTAGCTATTCATTTTTTTTTCTTTTCCTTGGCATATGGAAGTTCTGGGCCAGGGACTGCATCTGAGCCGGAGCTGCAACCTACGCCACAGCTGCAGCAATGCTGGATGCTTAACCCGCTGTGCTGGGCCAGGAATGGAACTGGCACCTCCACGGAGACAAGCCAGATCATTAGCCACCACAGCGCGAACTCCTAGTAGCTATTCTAATTCTCACCAAACTCAAAAAAAGATTTGAAGTAGCTTATAAAAATATAAGTACCATCAGATCAGCATAACAAAACCGAACCACTGATCAAAAAAGTAGGAACAGGAACAAGTAAATAAGAGCCAAAAGGACGCAAAAAACTAGAATTCTAAAAACTTGTAACCGAGGGACCCTAGAGTAATTAAATCCAAGATCTGGTCTTGAGCTTCTTAGAAGGCAATGGTGGGTTTATGTAGTTGTCAGGGCTTAGAAATAAGAAGCATAGGCCAAAAGAAAAAATTTGTCTAGTCTAATCTCTGAAAATAATTCGTGGGTGCAGATCTTCTTTTAAAGGGAAATTGGGTAAGATAGTGAAAAAAAAAAATCCTGACAGCTCCTTGACTGAACATGCATGAGGGTTCCCTGTGCACATGACTTATGGTTTACCTTGCAGAAATGCTATGGAAATAAGTGAGGCTTCACCATTTTAACACAAATTAGGCCCCGAGGGTCAGAGTCCCAGCATCCTCAGGCAAATAGAATGTGGCCTCGAGTTTGGACGTGAGGGAGGTAATTTCCTGGATAATAAGAAGAGATGTCACAAAGAGTTTTAGTTTGTAACCATGAGCTATCCTGCGGCTGGATCCTATTGATTTAGTATAAAATTAAACGAGTTATCAATTTGATTATCTGGTGTCGCCTGATTCTTCCCCAACTTTCCTAGTTTATTTTGGACTCTTCTTCACAGGTTCTTTTCTTCTTCTTTCTTTTCTTTTCTTTTTTTGGCTGCGCCCAGAGCACACGAGAATTCCCAGGCCAGGGACTGAACCTGAGCCACAGCAGTGACAACACCAGATCCTTAACCCACTGAGCCACCAGGGAACTCCCACAGGCTCTTTTCCAACTCCATTTTCCCTGCACAACCTTTTACATGTCAGGGCTTTCCAGGGCTCCGGTCCTGTCCTTGTCACCCTCTGTTTGATTTCATCTACTCATGGCTTCACCAACAGCTTGTCTTCTGGTAACTTCCAAAATGCATTTTTCTGACCTGCATTTCTCTCTCAAGCTTCCGATCCAGAAGACTTCTAAAGAAATACCTCAAACTCACCACATCCAAACGGAACTTATATTTCTTCAAAAAAAATCTGGAAACCTCTAAGCCCTCCAGAGTCACCGAGTCCTGCTACATGTGCTGCTGTGGCCACATTTTCCCAGACTACAACAAGAGCGTGCAAAGAATATAATTGTGTTCTAAAGTTCCGCATAGCAGCAGGAACACTTGTTTTTGTCAAGATAAACTCAGCCATTCGGGTTCCCTGGTTCCACTTCTTCCCTGCAATTACAATTAGGTTCCACCTCGTATCAAGCACTTTGGATGCTGGAGGAGAGCGGGTCCTGGTTCCTGATCCACTTCTGTTGACGCTGCCTTTGTTTACACGGCTGGGTTCCCTCTGGCCCTGGTCACTGGCACATTTCTATGCCAGCATCCACCAAGATGTCCACCAGGTCTAATGGTACCAGATCCGTGCTGCTGACCCTCTGTCCCAACTCACCGGCTACTACGCCAGTGGCTTCTGAGGCTCCTCGAGAGAGTGAGGCAGAGAAACTTCTCAGGTGCTTCCTGTGCCACTCTGGGGCCACAGGATTTCCAGGAAAACCTGGAAACCGAAGCAAGGGTGTCCTCTGCTCTTTGATCCTCCAGCCTCACCTATCTGTCCCCCAAACTCTGACTTAAGGCTGGTGTGCTGTGGGAGGGACACTGCTCAGTGTCCCTTCTCAGTCATACTCGCCGCTCTCTCATTACCTTGTTTCCTTTTAATTCCTCCTCCCTGTCACACAATGGGGGGGGGGGCAGTCATTTAAAAAAAAGGGGGGGGAGAAATTCCAAAGTAGAGGGTTGATTCATTACTACCTAGCAAATCAATCCTGAGGACCAGGGACGAGGACGTTTTTGCTGTTGCCTGAATTGGGGGTGCAGGGGAGAGAAAGGAGCAATAAATGCCAGGAAAGAAGCAGAAATTAAAATGTTCAAAATATCATCCTAACACATACCTCCTGAACATCTCATATTTAGTTCCGCTGCTTTTGCATCATTTCCAGTTTTGTTCTTTTTATCCCCCCTCTCTTTTCTTTTTCCTTGTTTCTTACACGGATTGCTACAATTGGAAAAAAAAAATCAGTCTGAACCCTGAATCTGGTCTTGCAGAACCTTTCTCTAACCTATTCTTTTCCCCAGCTTTACAGAGGTAACAGACATGTGACAATGTGTAAGTTTAAGGTGTACAACCTGCTGATTTTATATATATATATATATATATATATATATATATATATATATATATATATATCTAGGATTGCCACAATAGGGTTAGTTAACACTTCTATCACCTCACACTCTTGAATTTATTCTTTCCTTTTTTTTTTCTCTTTTGTCTTTTTAGAGCTGCACCAGTGCCATATGAGGGTTCCCAGGCGAGGGGTCTAATCGGAGCTGTAGCCACCAGCCTACCCGACAGCCACAGCAACGAGAGATCCAAACCACGTCTGTGACCTACACCACAGCTCACCACAACGCCGGATCCTTAATCCACTGAGAGAGGCCAGGGATCAAACCTGCATCCTCATGGATACTAGTCAGATTTGTTTCTGCTGTGCCATAGTGGGAACTCCAAATTTTTTTTCTTTTTTTTAAGGGCTTGTGCAGCATATGGAAGTTCCCAGGCTAGGGGTCAAATCAGAGCTGCACCTGCCTATGCCACAGTCACAGTCACAGCAATAAGGGATCCTTAATCCACTGGGTGAGGCCAGGGATTGAACCCTAATCCTCATGGACACTACGTAAGGTTCTTAACCCACTGAGCCACAACAGGAACTCCTTCTTTCCTTTTTAAAATTATGTCCTTCTTCTTCACTTTGAAGGCTATTAAAGCACAGGACTTGGGTTTTATTTATTTTTGGCTACGCTCATAGTATGTAGAAGTACCTAGGCCAGGGATCAAACCCTTACCATAACAGTTACCTGAGCCACAGCAGTGACAATGCCAGATCCTTAACCCACTGAGCCACTAGGGAACTCCAGGATTTGGGACTTTAAACTGTCTTACACAGTGTGTGTGTAGGCGGTAGCTCTCTACGACTGGTTGATAAATTACTAGGCAAAGGTAAACATTTACACCGAGCATCCTCTCTTTCTAAGGCAGTAGGCATGTTCAGTCATTTATCGCAATTACTAAGCAGTGACTACGTCCAAGGCACGATGCTAGGTGTTGCATGTAACGTCATTTAGAAAGATTTTCATCAAGACCAGTTTAAAAGAAATCATTTTTGAGTCTCAATTTCCAGGAAAATTTTTTATCCAGAATTCATTCTGACTGGGGATATGAGAGGCACTGTGGGAATTTGGTAGCTGGGTATTAATCAATCTTGACTACCCCTAATACTTACCAAAGCAGCATCAAGGTTAGAAAAAAAAGGGGGGGGCAGATGGAGTCCCCGTCATGGCTCAGTGGTTAATGAATCCGACTAGGAACCATGAGGTTGTGGGTTCGATCCCTGGCCTTGCTCAGTGGGTTAAGGATCCGGCGTTGCCGTGAGCTGTGGTGTAGATTGCAGAGGCAGCTCGGATCCCGTGTTGCTGTGGCCGGTGAAGGCCGGCGGTTCCCTAGCCTGAGAACCTCCATATGCCACGAGTGCGGCCCTAGAAAAGACACAAAAAAAGTGGCGGGGCAGGGAAAAAAAAGGAAAAATAAGGAAATACTTAAATAAACCACCATCTAAATACAAAGTGGAATACTCAAGAAGTTTGCCCTTCCCCCGAACAACTAGTTACTTATATAAGCACATGTATGTTGTATATAAATGCCTATAAAAATGCTGGAGGGACATCCATGAAATTGATTACAGCAGTAATTTCTAGTGCTGGAACTGAAAGAGCAAGGGTGATGTTGCTTTATCTGTACTATTAAAGACATTCGCGAAAGGAAAGCATATATGAACCACTTCCTCAATTAAAATGAAAAAAAATTTTTTTTTCCTAAAAGGGGAGAGAAGCAGGGAGAGAGGTACTCAAAGACATAATACCTTGGCGAAATGGATAATGAATGATTTTTCTCATTAAGTGAGAGGGTGTTAAATACTGTGAATGGATTCATTTTTGAACCTGCCTTTCTACCAAAGGTACGCAGTTCAGAACTCAGGCACGATGGAGCGGTAGGGAGCAGGATCAGCGGACAGAGGACTTGGGTTTCTACTTTTCATTCTGCGTCTGACTTGGCTCAGCACTTAATCATGCTGAATCTTAGACTCTTACAAATGGGGACAACGATAACACTTACGTCACGACACTGCTAGGAAAATCTGTTGTGAAATAGCCACGTGTCAGACAGTGAAGTTCTGCTTCGTACTGTTATATATAATGTAGGATTTTAATACACCCAAGATACTCTTTAAAAAAAAAAAGGGCTCTGATAAAGGAGACCAAGATTAATCATTACATAGAAAAATATGAACAAAAGTGGTTTAAAAGAGTTTATTGGACAATTCACAAGTGATTTGCAAATTTTATGGATTATTGGAGCCAAATTCGAAAACCAGTAGCTCCTCTTTTCTTCCGGGAACATCTAACATGCTCTAATTTGTTGCCCAAGTAGTGCAAGTCGTGTCTACTCAAGGAATTCAAGCTAATTTTAACTTAATCTAGAAATGAAAAATCAAATATACCACACAGCATCCTAAAACCAAATACAAAGAGTATCTTTGTTGCTGTTGTTCTTGTTTGAGATCATTTCCACCAGAGATAATTTGTATACAGTTATCCATTTATGAATCAGTATGAAAAAAAAAAAAGAGTAAGGATCGTTTAAGATAACAGAAATAAATAACTTTCTAACTTTCTGTGGCAATGCCAACACAAATCATTACCTGGTCCTTGTGAAAAATTCAGTATCAAAATAACATTTAAAAAGATACATGTAATACACTTAGACCTCTAGAACTTGACTTTGAGGGGAAGGAGTCGAACCACAGAGGGAGAATAAGCTAAATTGTACCAGGAAAGTACGACTCCCACCCCTGTAACCTTTTAGACATGACAGCTACATGGAAAACCAATATATTAACAGGAAGAACGGCATGTAACATTTGATAATATGAAAAATAAAGTTATTTTCATAAACAACATTTGAGACTGGGTTATAGAAGACAGAGATTATCATATGCAGACCTTATTTCCATATTTTGTTTCAGTTGCACAGTATTGAGAACGCCCTGATTAACACAAAGAAATGGTAGCACTTCTTTTACAGCTCACCTTGAAATATCAAGATGCTCTTCAGTTTACCAGAGATGGCTTTATTCTGACATCTGCACAAAAACTGTTAGCCTGGTACTGATGTTTGCTGAATTCCAAATGTTTTAAAATACTTTAAGTTGCCCATCTGAGTTCGCTGGGTTTTAGTTTTATGTTAAAATACATTTATGAATCAAATATTAATGAGTCTCAGCAGAACACAGTGGGAATATCATCACTTCAAGACATGAGTTGATTTGTTGATTTGTTTATTCTTGTATGAAATCTTTCTTTTCTTTCTTTCCTTCCTCCCTTCCTCCCTTCCTTCCTTCCTTCCTATTTGGCTGCAGCCACGGCACATGGAAGTTCCTGGGCCAGGGACCAAACCTGTGCCATGGCAGCGACCTAAGTTGCCACAGTGACAACGCCAGATCCTCAACCCACTGCACCACAAAAGAACTCCTTGCGCTTTCTGAAATTTTACTCTGTGCTTTCATGAGTCCCCACTCTTTGGCTGTCTACTCTTCGCTCTTGGTCACTCCTTCTCTCTTTCACAAGCTCTTGTCTTGCACCTGGCCCCAAATGACATTTTCATTCTGTAATCTCCCCATTTCTCATGCCCTCAATTACTATCACAGGTGCTGACAATTCCCAAATATCTATATCCACCTCAATTTTTTCCCTAAGCTCCAACTAGAACCACGTTTCCACTTGGATATCCCACAGGTATCTTAAACTCATTCACCTCGCTTTGTCTGGCCTCCCTGACTGCACCAAAACTAAGCCCTTCCCCGTCTTCAATTTGCCATCTCAGTAAATGGGATCATTTCTCTGACTGTCCAGCTCAAGAGATCTAGGAGTCATCCTGCACTCTTCTCTTTTTTTTCCCCCTCCATTTACTGACTCTACCAAAAAGCCCTACTGATTTTCCTCCCAAATACTCTCTGAATCCATTCCATCTCCTTTGTCCCAGTACAACTACCATGATGCAGCCTCTCAACAGGGACTACTGTGATTGGCAGAATTACCTAGACTTTTACAGCATATTTTATATCACTTCTTTACAAAAAAAAGCCCTGCAAAGTCTCTAGATTATCTTCAGAATAAAACCCAGATCTTTCATACGACTTACAGTCTTTCCTGATCTACTCTTTGCTTACTCCTCCATCACTACCTTTTGCCATACACCTATGTTTCATTGTACCAACCCATCCTTTCTAAATGTCTCAACACTTTTATCCTTCTGCGCCTTCGTGCACAACACACACTCTGCTATCCTCCATCACCCCTTTTTCAACTAGTGAGCTCCTACTTCCACACAACTCAGATGGGTATCATCTCTTCTGTGAAAGATTTCATGACTCCTTTCCCCTAGGGGCTCCCCTTTATCTTAGTACTTATGCACTGTAAACTGTCTGTGTCCTACACCAAAGCATAAGCTTCCCTCTCGAGTCCCTATTCCAAAATGGGGCCTGGGACATAGTGGGTGCTTAACAAATGTTTTAGGTAAGAGAGTAAAAGGCATGACTTAAGAGGCTAATGGGCCACTTAACTAGTATTAGCAAAATACTAACCCAACTGTAATTTCCCAATGACATGTGACTTGCTCTATGAGTCTTTTAAATGAATCCAATTCAAACCCAAGCCTCCCTCCAAAAGTTAAACATGGAATTACCATGTGATTCAGAAACTTCATTCCTATGTATATACCCAAAGAAAGGAAAAAGGACTCAAATACTTGTATATGAATGTTAACTGTCACAATAGCCAAAAGGTGGAAATGACCCACGTGCCCATCAACAGATAAATGGATAAATAAAACGTGGTATAGCCATGCAATGGAATATTTCTCAGCATTGCAAGGGAATGACATTCTGAAACATGCCACGACATGGATAGACCTTGAAAACATTATGCTCAATGAAATAAGCCAGACACAAAAAGACAAATATTGTATGATTCCATTTATAGAAGGGATATCACCCATCTAAAAAAACTAGGGCTAGCAGTTACTTCTCTGCCTGATCTAATGGCTTGATCAACCTGAGGCCTGAACTTCTGAGGAACCAAAGTTGACCACAAAGTTACCCAGTACTAACTGCAAAACCCACATCCTGCTGAACTACTCTTTCGTGTTGGAGAATGAGTTTTGCAGGTGTACAATTTATTTCACTACGCAACTTAAGAGAACTGTCTCCCCAAGGTCTTTCTAAAATAGTTTGCTACTTAAATTTTATAGACTGAAGTTCTGCATATGAAATATACTTTCCTAGGACTACCTGAAGCCTATAAGTTAAAAAAATTAGAGACCAAAACATATCGCATAAATATGACACATGCCACAAAGTATGATTTGCAACTGAATGATAACAAGTACAAGCATCATAAACACCAAAGGAAGCTAAAGGAAGAAGTTCAAGAAGAGCAAATATAAAAGAGAGAGTTAAGAAGTGTCCTAGCAGAGATATTCTAGAGAGGCGAGGCAGGCAAACTTAAGGGAAAAAATTGTACCAGCAACATAAGCAAGATCTCTACCTTCTGACACTGGACTGGATGACCAGACTGACTGGTGTGGGAACAAAGCAGGTGCTTTAAGCCTTTTTCCCTCATCCTCCCTCCAAAGGAACACCCCTGGCAGGGGCCCTATGAAATGAAATGAAATGTCAAACAGTTAGTACAATGCCTGTCAACGGCAGATCTTCAGCAAACACCCCTTTCTATTTATTCCATTTCATACTGACGTTCTTGAGAAAGCATCCACTCCCAGCACATCTGCTTTCTAGCCCTGTTTTCTCAAACAGTCATTCTACTTATGCTCTAACAATTAAATAAGTCACATATGCAAGTCATACCACTATGACTTACTATATATATATATATATATATATACATCACACACACACACACACACACATATAGTAGCATAGTTACAAAACACGGAGAACAAGATAAAATCATGAATGTAGTTAGAAAAAAATACCCAAAAAAAGGAATTTTTCCATGTTACAGAAATGGGCTTAATTTTCTATTTATTAGGCACCTCGTAGCATCTTCATTTGGTGTTATTAGGAGAAAGCAGAGTGGCATTTCTGTGCCTAGGTAGTTCTGAAGTGAAAATCATTGATAAAAGTAGGTCAGAATCCCACAGAATGGTGAGTTCTGAATGTTAAGTGTCTAAGATTAAGGTTATAAAATCCTGACAGGACAAAAATGACAGGATCTCCTGAAAGCCTCTGAAATTCATTAGGGCAATCCCAAGTTGTTTAGCTAAAAGCAGCAGCATGGAAGGAAAGAGCACTTTGTGTCTCTGGCTGTCCTGATGTGTCCTAGGTAAAAAACAAAGTCGCCACGCTCCTATCCTCCTTTGCTGGCTCCGTTTTCACAAAAAATAACCTCTCCTCACCCACATACACTCCTGGTATCCTCTGAATGTGTCCTTTCAACCAAAACATAGGAGGGGACTTAAAGAGACCAAAACAATGACTATAAACCTCCTGGGAGCTTGTGTCCTTTCCCCTAGTCTAGGCTAGATGCAATTTCTCTCCCCGGGTCACCTGTTTTTGGTAAAAATAACTCAGTTCCTATTTATCCAGTACACTAAGCAGAAATCACTAGGCAGTGTAGTGCTGACTGAGTTTGAGCTTTTCCCTTGGATAAGACTGTTAGCTATTTTTAGTGATTTTACTAGGTAATATTTAGACGAAAGAGAAAAACATTCACTTTATTTATTTATTTTGCTTTTTTAGGGTTGCATCTTCAGCATGTGGAAGTTCCCAGGCTAGGGATCAAATCAGAGCTGCAGCTGCCGGCCTACACCACAGCCACAGTGACAGCAACACAGGATCCAAGCCATGTCTCTGACCTACACCACAGCTCAAGGCAATGCTGAATCCTTAACCCACTGAGCAAGGCCAGGGATTGAACCCTCATCCTCATGGATACTAGCTGGGTTCATTACCACTGAGCCACAATGGGAACTCCAAAAACATTCATTTCTTTAATTCATTAACTATGCTTCTTTGTGTGACACCTATACATCACTTTCCCATAGAGAAAAGCTGCCATAAAAATTTAAGGTCTAGGAGTTCCCGTCGTGGCTCAGAGGAAACAAATCTGACTAGCATCCATGAGGACGCAGGTTCGATCCCTGGCCTCACTCAGTGAGTTAAGGATCCATCGTTACCGTGAGCTATCGGTTCAGATCCTGCGTTGCCGTGGCTGTGGTGTAGGCAGGAAGCTACAGCTCCAATTCGACCCCTAGCCTGGGAAGCTCCACATACCACCAGTGCAGCTCTGAAAAATAATAATAATAATAATTAAAGTCCAATTTAGCATGAACATTAGTAAAAAATTTAGAGTAAGGTGAACGATACATCTGTTTCCATGCTAAAATAATCCTTTTCTAGTCATTTTAAAAATACTCTCTCACATGAAAATTATCTTTTCAACAATACTACAGCATAGCATCCTACTTGAGATGTTTTTAAAAATGTGTCATTCTCAACTACTTCTTACCTGAAAGTTTTCCTCTTTCAGATTTATAGAAATTAATTGACCTCATGAATGGTAAAGGAACAGTGTACTACACATCCAGAAAAAAGAAAAAATTCAAGGAAGAGTATTTCATGACCTCAGAGCACTCAAGATCGGGATGTTATCATCATTTGATATCAAATGAAGGATTTCTCAAAAAACCAAACAAGTCACTGGCATCAAATTTCCCCCAGTCTGCCTCCCATTCCAGAACTGACAAAAAATCAGGTCTGTGATGGAAGAGCTGACTTGCACATGCCAGAATTAAGTGAAAACATGGAACACTGGACACAAAGGTGAAAGGGTACATGTAATTTTAACAGGGCAAAAAAATGAGTTTTAAAAGGCTGTGACAGTTTAATTTCGAGTGTCTCTTTTAGTTCCACTTGAAAAAAAAGGTGTAAGCTATTTCTCTAAGGGCTTTCCCACTTAGCATGTTCGATGACAGCAAAACATTAAAATAGGTGGTGGTGATGAAGGTCTTCTAAAGGGACAAGGAGTGATACAAGTTCATGAACTTTTTTTTTCATCTGCAGGAACAAAGAGGGAGAAAGAGAGAGAGAAAGAGAGATAGGGAGGGAGGGAGAGAAGAAACAAAACTAATTTTCCAGGCAGGGAAATACTTATAAAACCTTTTATGTCAAAGTCAGGATTTCACAACATAACATGCTAATGCAAAATCCAGTAGCACCTGTAAAATTGAAGTAAATGCTGCCATCACTTAAATACTTAAAAAAAAAGGTATCTGTAAAAGACTGAAGAAAAAAGGATAAAGTACATTCTCCAGAGAACAACAAACGTATTTCAAAATAAAAACTGTATTTTTGTTTTTCTTTTCAGTTTTTTTTTTTTTTGTACAAGAAGTCATTCTGATCATATGATAACTAACACACAATGGGATCAATCTCTGCTGTCTTCTTTTCTGTTTCACTTCAAGTCTGCATGTTCAGGCTACAGTCCCCCCAGTTTTTTTTCTGATAAATAGATTACCACAGTTTGATCTAAACATAGATACATTATATAATACTTGTCTCTGGGAAAAAAATCAAATTTTAATATGCAAACTTTTATTTATATAATACAGAAATGGAGAAAAGGATAGTAGGCACACAACCTAACTATGACTTGTAGATGATGATTTCTAGACATTCTCCTAGTATAAACGAATGTTTAAAATAGTCTTAATATTTTATTTATATGTGCACTTGTGTCCACCTTATCCCATACACTGTACACGTCTAATGACAATCTGGGAATTTAAAGGTGCAGCCCTCAAGAAATTGTTGAGTCACTAAAAAAAGAAAAACATTAGACTCCATTGGACAAGGAAAAAACTCACAAAATTCCCAATTTTAAATTTCATATCAGTAGGAAAATATTAAAAATAATTTTCTGTATATACATATGAGTATATGTATATATTGAATTACACACATCCCATATATCAATACAATTCAAGTGGAGACATTCTGGTGAGTTATTTCCCCATTAAATGACAACTATGTCAAAATTTAAAAATATCTTATTATATCATTAAAATAATTCACTTACCATTTCAAAAAGCTTACACTGTTTGCTTTTCTTAATTTTTAACTCTTCATAACTAAATTCCCTGATTCCCTAGTGTTAAATCCTCCATTTAAATAAAATCTGGTGCTCTGTTACTCAGAAACTGATGGATAAAATCACATCTGCTTCAAAATTCCATCAATCACATAAATTTTATTACCTGATTTATCAGAGAAATATCTCAGCTCTGAGCTTGTGTACCTAAATTATCCTCCCTATAATAAATAGGTGAGGAAAATACCCTAAAATAGATGGAGGTAACTTACATGATATTATAACACATATAATACATGATGATTAAGTGTCTGATATAAACTTTTCAGAGACACCTGAAAACTCACTTTGGAAACTAACTTTAGAAACAAACCATTTATTTTTCACTCAGATATAAATTAATATGTATGTATTTACATACATACATGTACATATATATAAAACAAAATCGTCTACTGTCGAATAGCTGTTTGTGAGTGAAAAAATGGTTACAAATTGATTAATCAGCTTAATTTCGTACGTAACAATTCAATTGTTTTGGGGTACAAACAAAAAGTCAGTGCATTTTTGACTCCACAGAGTCAGATACTCGAGCATACACTTTAAAAAAAGAACCCTCCTCAACATCACAGGCATTGTACAGCAAGAATATATGGATTCTGATGCAATTCCTACTCCATAAGCAGACTAGACAGCACTTGACTTACTTTTAAATAGCTCCTTAAAAGAAAGAGATAAAGAAATGCATGTTTGCTAAAAGTCCTTTAAAATTACATCGAAACAACATTCAAACCTGTTCACTGAGAAGAGCCCACTGAACTGAATTCCTGTTTTGAAATGCCGAGTTAGCAGTTCAGAATATTGCCTGGTGAGGTTTGACTAGACATGGTTGATGTGAAGACCCAGACAGAGTACACGGCTCCAATCCCAAGAGTCCTCTGATCGGCTGCTTGATGGAAACGGGTCCCCTTTAAAATAGCTATACACCTTAAAATGATCTATAATAAACAGTTCCCCAATAACCATGATTATTTGTAAATTGAAATGCATTTATCATTCAGAAAAGATTTCTTGCAAAATATATAAATAAAGGTAACTGCATATTCTGTAAATATACGTAACATTGCTAGAGCAGACCAGCAGTGACGGGCTGCTGTATTTCAGTACGGTGTGACAAATTTATTAGAAATTTAAAAAGAAAATTTTCGGAGGGACTCAGCTGCCTTCATTAGTTGGCTTTAAAATGTATAATAAAATGGGAGACAGTATCTTCTCATAAGTACATGGAATCAATATGGAAAAGTAAACTATACAGCAGACAAGATTCGAGAACACCAGAGTGTACCAGAGTGGTCACCAGAGTGAAATATCTTCCAGTACAAAAAAAGGGAAGAACTCTATACACCCAGTTATAGTAAGTATGTTTCATTTAAGATGCAGCTCTCTCTCATTCCTGGCAAGAATTAATTGGTAATGGCACTGCTTCTCAGCAGTGCAAAAATATCCTGAGAAATTATTCAGATTACAACAAAAGACAGGGCTTTCCTCACTAAATTTTTGCACAAAACACAGCTTTAGATATCAGAAATAAAGTAATTTAAAAAGCAGATAACCTTCACTGTGTTGAACACAAAAAAGGGATGTGATCCAGACATTGTTAATTCTCCCATTGGCTAATATCAGAAAAAAAGATTGCATTAAGTATCTATTTATAACTTTCTAGTTAACTATGGCCAATAATATACATGGAGGTAATTTGTAGTTCAAGTTTTTCATCTCCTTTTTTTTCCCCCAACTAGCTACAAGCTGAATTCTAAAATTTACACTGAAATATACAATTTCAATTTTCAAAAGATCCTCCTCCTGGAGGAGTGATATTCAAATTTTTTTGTGCAATCTTGATGCAGGGCCCAAACAGTCCTATGAAGAGAGACAGTATATTTGTTAATCAATTGGCACTGAAATTTAACTTTTCTTAGCTGCGTTCTAGTAGCTTGGCCAAGTTATCTCGTAACTCTGTTAGTTCAAAGATTTTTCCATCAAGAATTTCTAACAGTGTCTTCAGGTTATTGCGAAAAGCTTCTTGTTCATTCTGACTTTTCTCCAGACGTTGCTCTAAGTCAGAGAGTTGTCCCTCCAGGTCTTTGTTCCGAATTTCTACTTCCTTTAGAAACAAAAGTGTGATATATATGTGTGTGTCAGTTCAAGACTTAAAGAACAATAAAACTTTTGTAATTACTAATACTGTGGTATTAATGCACTTTAATAATCAGGACGAGCTTCTGAATCTCAGGTTAACACAAGTGAAGGTTTTTAAATCGTGCCATCTGAGAAATCCATGTGACTATCTTGTTCATGACTCCACCCCTCCGCTCAATACAAATCTCTTGACTGCTTACTTCATGCCAGGCAATACTCTAAGCACTTCAAAAACCACGACTAAAAACCCATTTTGTGGATTTTCCACAGCTCATTTCCATGTCTGCCCATCTCCTTCTCCTCATGCGCAACTGTTAGCAATCTCAGGTGAAAGCAGGCAAAGAAGAAGAGAGAAATTATTTCTTTTCTCCTTATTGGCAATTCTGGAAAAAGAAGAAAATTACTCTCTAAAGTGATGTTTCAGGAGTTCCCACTGTGGCTCAGTGGTAACAAACCCAACTAGGATCCATGAGGATGAGGGTTCATGCCCTGACCTTGCTCAGTGGGTTAAGGATACTGTGATGTCATGAGCTGTGGTGTATGTCGCAGATGTGGTTCAGATCCCACGTTGCTGTGTAGGCTGGCAGCTGCAGCTCCGATTCGACCCCTAGCCTGGGAACTTCCACATGCTGTGTATGCAACCCTAAAAAGATAAAATGAAGTTTTAGGATCCTCTGAAGATGTTAATTATTCTTTGTTGCGCCTGAGTATCAAATACATGCATTTGATAGAGAATATAGCTCACCTGCTAAAAACTGTAGTAAAGATCTATTAACTGTACGTATAAGAGAATTATACAACTAACAATTCCAATATACTGCAGATTAGGGAAAGAAAAAAATGGCAAAAGGGAAGTAAAACTTCATGACAACAAAAACTAAAAAAAATTCTTAACAGGATTAATCTGGCATAATGAAAAATTATTTATAAGTTATTATTGCTCTAAAAATACTTTTAAGCATGACAAATACAATAAAAGATTCTAAAAAATAAAATGATGTAACACGAGTAAGAGATTTAATTTTGGTTAAAAATCAAACTGAGAAAAATAGCAGAAAACCAACTATTACACTTTCAGTAAACTATTCAGAAAGGCAATGAATTGAAAGTTATATATGCTTTCTGGAGTGCCCACTCTCATATCTGAGAAGGATTAAGTGAATGACACAAATTACATTCACATATATAAGTTATGGAATAATGAAAACATTTTCCTGTTAGCAACACTGTATGAATTAGCCTTAGAAAACATTTCAAATGTTAGTCTCTCATTTAAATAAATATAAATCTCTAAAAAATTCTATGTCTGAAGGATAATGGATTTTTAAAAGAAATTATTGAAAGAAAATCTGGTAAATGCTAAATGAAGAGAACAGAACATGAAGTAGCACACTGCAAACAGGCAGAAATCTGGGCGCATGAGGACAATGGGAATTAATGTACACATAGGAAACAGGAAACAGGTCTGGTTGTTGGATTACAGACACTTCTTTCCAAAGTTGATTTGTCCTATTATAATCGAGCAGGGCACTGGGGGACTCCTGGGCACAAAAGCCATTCTGTGTCCCCCATTTCTTGTTTTTAGGAATTGGGCCTCATTCAGCCTTCAAGGCCTTCACTGAATTCCAAGGGGTGGGTCGAAGCAGTTGCTGACCAGCGAAAGAAGGGGATGCAAAGACAAGGGAGGAGCAGTTAAGGAACAATAGTAGAGGGAGTTCCCTGTCGTGGCTCAGTGGAAATGAATCTGACTAGCATCCATGAGGATGCAAGTTTGATCCCTGGCCTTGCTCAGGGTGGTTTAAAGATCCAGCGTTACTGTGAGTTGTGCTGCAGGTCACAGATGCGGCTCGGATCCTGTGTTGCTGTGGCTGTGGTGTAGGCTGGCGGCAGCAGCTCCGATTTGAACCCTAGCCTGGGAATCTCCATATGCCCTGGGAGACAAAACAAACGAGAGAGAGAGAGAGAGAGAGAGAGAGAGAGAGAGAGAGAGAGAGAGAGAGGGAGAGAGAGAGAGAGGGAGGGAGAAACAATAGTACAGCCTTGGAGCGGAAACCTGGTCTCCTCTCAAGGGATACATGATGTAGGCATGTTATACACTTAAAAGTTATGTTCTTTATGCTGCTTTTAGAAATGAATATTTTAAGATTGAACAGCTTAGAGTCCTTCCTTGTCCTTCTCCCTGGTTTAATTGTACCCTAAACACGATCATCTATAAGCTAAAGACTAGGCACCCCGAGCACAATTGCCTGTGAGTGGAAGATTATTAGTAAATGGTGTTTTCCTGGAACTTCCCTAGTTTATTCTAATCTCTGATCAATATGCCTTTTTGCAAGTATTGTTATTCTAGGCAGTAACCCAGAAGACCGCCATCATGCTCATGCCAAGATCTCCTGATGCCAGCTTTGATGGCTAAGATTCCCCCTAAGAAAGAAGAATGCACGTCTGCCCCCAACCTGATCCCTATCTGAAAACCTGTTTTTCTCCTTC
Organism: Catagonus wagneri; assembly: GCA_004024745.2. Lineage (NCBI taxonomy): Eukaryota > Metazoa > Chordata > Mammalia > Artiodactyla > Tayassuidae > Catagonus > Catagonus wagneri. Next base: position 3,728,315 of record PVHT020004020.1, read on the forward strand.
TGACTGTGAAACTCCCCTCCCTTCTTCCCAGTGGAGGGCACAGTCTTTAAAGCATGAGTCTGCTATGGTCTCAGAGCAATAATAAAAGCTATCTTTTTTTCTCCATCCAAAACTGTCTCTGTGCTTCTATTCAGCACTAGTGGACAGAGACCAAGTTTTGGCAATACCGTAATACCTGCAAAATTAAACTCTTGAAAAAATAATTGGAAATCTGACCTATAAGAAGCAACCATTGACTCAGCATTCTCAACACAGGGAAAAATTCACGGGTTTTGACAGAAATAACAAAGAGCAAGGCTCAAGTAAAAAGACGCCACAGGGGAGTCTCAGGAGCCTGGGAAGATGTAAAAAAAGGAATAAACAGCTACAATGATTTACAAATGAAGAATCTAGGGAATCTCAATCTAATTTAAAGTATTTACTGTTAGATGTTACCAGGTATGTTTTTAACCTTTTTCCTTTGAATAATCTCCATGATGAAGATAAGTAAACTGAGAGGAGATTCTGAAACCAATAAAATATTTATAAATTCAGAAGCCAAGTTCATGGAGGCTCTAAACTATGGGGGAGAAAACAGAGCCTGGGATCAAATACAAAAATTCCATTCATAACTGCACAGCACACTCTCTTGCCTGATCAAACAATAAGCTTAAGAGCAGAATGTTTCCATCTGTAAAAATAGACCCAATGTCATTCACTAGGATACACCCACTCCACCAGGCACCGCCCAGGTTGCCCTCTAAAGCCAGCCTTAAACATGAAAGGCTTCCTTGTTCTCCTTGCCAATCGATGAAACATTCAAACATTTTCAATGGAAGCAAGCAAAAACGCCACATTCCCTCAGCTATTCAAACTGGGCTGTTCTCTCTAGGAGTCTCACGCTCTAAGCCATTTCTCTGTTGGGAGGAATTTTACTAGACCAGTAACAAGAGGGATCCAGTACAATGCAGTGGGTGCTGGACTATTCAGAGGCAGAGTATGATCCTAGAGTAAGAACAGCCCAGGGCCGGAATGAAGCAGTCTGGTAACTGGCACTTCCCAGTTTTCTACCTTCTGTCCATATTTTCCAACCCTCTCCTTGACCTTTATTTTCCCTCCTAACTCATTCTCCTGCGTTTTATTGGGTTTTGTGTGTGTGTGGGGGGGCGCTGATGTTTCCCCTTCTCCTTTATCGATATGTGAGCATATGCCAGGGACATCAAAAATAAAGCAATGACAGAGCACTGAGGCCAGGGAATTCCAGTTGTGGCTCGGAAGAAATGAATGTGACCAGCATCCATGAGGATGCAGGTTTGATCCCTGCCTTCACTCAGTGGGTTAAGGATCCGGCGTTGCCATGAGCTGTGGGGTAGGTTGCAGATGCAGCTTGGATCTGGCATTGCTATGGCTGTGGCATAGGCCAGCGGCTACAGCTCTGATTCGACCCCTAGCCTGGGAACCTCCATATGCCACAGGTAAGGCCCTAAAAAGATAGAAAAAAAGGTACTGAAGCCAGAATAGTTAACTCCCTTTTGAATGCTTTACAGGGCAATAATTAAACATATAAAATCCCAGTGGGGAGGAGGTCATGATCTGTGTTTGTTAGATATGGAGCCTATAAAACTACAGTGATTAAAAAAATTAAACAATTATTACCACCATAAATGGGACCAGGTCACATTCCTTTCTTATATATTTAAATCCTGCAACACAATCTAAATAAAAGCTACAAAAAATTGTATTTACTGACATCTGATTCACATCTTAAACTCTTACAAGTAAGATATATTATTGTCCTATTAGATTATCAACCTACATATATAACGGGACATAAATAATCAAACCAAGTATTAATAATTCAATAGGAAAGTGGGTAAAAGACACAATTCGAAGAAGTTATTCAACAATCATTTACTGTGTGTCATCTTCTATGAACTAGGCATTGAGGTAAATAAAGTAGTAAAAAAGAAATACGGATCTTTGTTTTAACGGAGCATGTATTCTAGAAGAAACTGGTAACAAAGATGCAAACAGAACAGGAGTTCCCATCATGGCTCAGTGGAAATGAATGTTACTAGTATCCAGGAGGATGTAGGTTCAATCCCTGGCCTCACTCAGCGAGTTAAGGATCCAGCACTGCTGTGAGCTATGGTGTAGGTCACAGATGTGGTTTGGATCTGGCCATTGCCGTGGCTGTGGTGTAGGCCGGTAGTTACAGCTCTGATTTGACCACTAGCCTGGAAACCTCCATATGCTGCAGGTGCGGCCCTTAAAAAAAAAAAAAGCATTTCCCTAACCCTACACCAAAGATCCTGAGTTTGACAGTTTGAGATCTGGAGTGAACCCCCTGCACTGCTATTTAAAAGAAAAAAAAAAAATGCTGCAAACAGAACAGACATGTGGATAACCAAGGAAATGATTATATACAATGAAATCTTTCAACCATCTTTCCAACCTGTACAACTAAAACCACATAAATTCCATGACTTCAACTAGAAGAAAGGCAATAACACAAAATTCCAGTTACATGTAACTAGTAAGATATTTCTCAAGCTCTCACTTTAACCCTTTGTGAGGGCAAGGAAGGGTTGAAAGAAGAGGGAAGAGGAAAATGAAGGCCCTAGATCAAACTCTAAAAACCCGAAGGAAGAAAAAGTGCCAAGATACTGGTAGAAAACAAAAAGTCCTGGCAGACCAGAGCAGTCTACAAGAAGGGACTTAACAGTATACACGAAATATGAAGAAATGAGGAAGAGAACCTGGAAAGGCAATACTTCTGAAAAAGCAAGTAAACAGAGGAGAGAGGGAATTTTTGGGATCGTATGCAAAGGGAAAAAGAAGTAACATGGGACAATCAACATTTATATGGGAATTTAGACAACCTAGAAGAACTGGACAACTTTCTAGAGACTGACAGCCCGCCAAAACTGAATAAAGAAGAAACAGATCAACCGAACAGACCCATCACTAGAAATGAAATTGAATATGTAATAAAAACACTCCCTACAAACCAAAGTCCAGGACCAGATGGCTTCACAGGTGAATTCTACCACACATACCAAGAAGAACTTATACCCACTCTCCTTAAACTTTTTCAAAAGACTGAAGAAGAAGGAACACTCGCAAAGACATTCTATGAAGTCACCATCACCCTAATACCAAAACCAGACAAAGATACTACCAAAAAAGAAAATTATAGGCCAATTATCTTTGATGAATACAGACACAGAGATTTTCAACAAAATATTAGTCAACCAAATCCAACAACATATAAAAAAGATCATACACCATGACCAAGTGGGATTCATCCCATGTTCACAAGGATGGTTCAACATACGCAGATCAATCATCATATACCACATTAACAAAAGAAAAGTCAAAAACCACATGATCATTTCAAAAGATGCAGAAAAAGCATTTGACAAAGTCCAACATCCATTCATGATAAAAACTCTTGCCAAAGTGGGTACAGAGGGAACATACCTTAACATAAGAAAAGCCATTTATGACAAATCCACAGCAAATATAATACTCAATGGAGGAAAGCTGAATGCCTTCCCACTAAATCTGGAACATGACAAGGACGCCCACCCTCACCAGTTTTATTCAACATAGTATTGGAAGCACTAGCCACAGCATTTGGACAAACAAAAGAAATGAAAGAGAAGAGGTAAAACTGCCACTGTATACAGATGACATGATACTATATATAGAAAACCCTAAAGACTCAACCCAAAAACTACTCGAACTGATCAACAAATTCAGCAAAGTAGCAGGATATAAGATTAACATTCAGAAATCAGTCACACTTCTGTATACTAACAATGAAATATTAGAAAATATAAAAATACAATACCTTTTAAAATTGCACCCCAAAAAATCAAATACATGGGAACAAACCTGACCAAGGAGGCAAAAGACTTATATGCTGAGAACTGTAAAACATTAATCAAGGAAATTAAAGAAGATGCAGATAAGTGGAAAGATATTCCATACTCCTGGGTTAGAAAAATTAATATTGTAAAAATGGTCATACTACCCAAAGCAATCCATAGATTCAATGCAATCCCTATCAACTTACCCGACAATTTTCACAGAACTAGAACAACCCAAAAATTTATATAGAACCACAAAAGACCCAGAATTAACTCTCCCAGACTTCAGACAAGATTACAAAGCCACAGTAATCAAGACAGTGTGGTACTGGTACGAAAACAGACATAAAGACCAATGGAACAGACAGAGAACCCAGAACCTACGGTCAGTTAATCTTTGACAAAGGAGGCAAGAATATAAAATGGGAAAAAAGACAGTCTTTTCAGCAAGTAGTGCTGGGAAAACTGGACAGCCGCATTTAAATCAATGAAACTGTAACACACCCTCACACCATGTACAAAAATAAACTCAAAATGGCTTAAAGACTTAAACGTAAGACAAGACACCATCAAACTTCTAGAAGAGAACATAGGCAAAACATTCTTTAAAATCAACATTACAAATGTTTTCTTAGATCAGTCTCACAAGGCAAAAGAAATAAAATGAAAATAAACCAGTGGGACCTAATCAAACTGACAAGCTTTCGCACAGCAAAGGAAACCATAAACAAAACAAAACAAAAAAAGACAATCTACAGAATAGGAGAAAATAGTTTCAAATGATGCAACTGACTAGGGCTTAATCTCTAAAATATACAAACAACTTATACAACTCAACAGCAAAAAAACCAACAACCCAATTGAAAAATGGGGAAAAGGCCAGAATAGACACTTCTCCAAAGAATATATACAGATGGCCAACAAGCACATGAAGAAAGGCTCAATATCACTAGAGAAATGCAAATCAAAACTACCATGAGACTTCACACCAGTCAGAATGCCCATCATTCATAAGTTCACATAACAAAATATTGGAGAGGGTGTGGAGAAAAGGGAACCTTCCTACACTGTTGGGGGGAATGTAAATTGCTACAACCACTATGGACAAGAGCATGGAGGTACCTTAGAAAACTAACTATAGGAGTTCCCGACGTGGGTCAGGGGTTAACGAACTTGACTAGCAACCACGACGTTGTGGGTTCAATCCCTGGTCTTGCTCAGCAGGTTAAGGATCTAGCGTTGCCGTGAGCTGTGGTGTAGGTTGTAGATGTGGCTTGGATCCCATGTTGCTATGGCTGTGGTGTAGGCCAGCAGCTGTAGCTCCGATTAGACCCTTAGCCTGGGAACCTCCGTATGCCACAGGTGCAGCCCTTAAAAAAAAAAAAAAGCCAAAAAAAGAAAAGAAAAAGAATAAAAGACTAAATATAGGACTACCACATGACCCAGCAATCCCACTCTTGGGCATATATCTGGACAAAACTTTCCTTGAAAAAGACACATGCACCTGTATGTTCATTACAGCACTATTCACAAGAGCCCAGACACGGAAACAACCTAAATTCATTGAAAGATGAATGGATTAAGAAGATGTGGTATATATACACAATGGTATATATATACAATACTAGTCAGCCATAAAAAAGAATAATGCCATTTGCAGCAACATGGATGGAGAGACTCTCATACTAAGTAAAGTAAGTCAGAAGGAGAAAGACAAATACCATATGATATCACTTATATCTGGAATCTAATATATGGCATAAATAAACTTTTCCACAGAAAAGAAACTCATGGATACAGAGAACACACTTGTGGTTGCCAAGCAGGAGGGGGAGGGAGGGAGTGGATGGACTGGGAATCTGGGGCTAACAGATGCAAACTATTGCCTTTGGAATGGATAAACAAAGAGATCCAGCACTGGGAACTATATCTAGTCACTTATGATGGAGCATGATGGAGGATAATGTGAGAAAAAGAATGTATATATGTATGTGTGAATGGATAGATTGATAGAATTGATAGAATACTGTAAATCAACTATAATGGAAAAAATTAAAATCATTAAAAAAAGTAACATGAGGATATTTAGAATCTTTCAAAAAAAAAAGAAAAAGAAAAAATATTCAAGGATACAAACCTTTCCCCTACTGTCTCCCCAAAGTGGTGTTTTTGAAATAAGAATTTGTAAACCACCCCAAACTGCCACTCTCCCCACTAAATACAAAGGAACGAGTAATCTTCATCTATATAAACTATTAAAAGATGAAAATAGAAAATGATGCTAAAAACACTTCAGTAAATAAAAGTTAAAATCTCAAAACACCAACTATGAGGCACAAGAAAATTCTGACAGAACCCTCCACTCTGAATTAAATATTCTCAAACATTTAAAGAAGAACTTGAATCAGACATTCAAACACTAAAAACAGAACAGAGCCAAAACTCTGAAAAACAGGAGTTGACTAAACCACTACAGGAATGGAAGAAAAAGGCAAAATTATGTCAGAAATGAAGACTGAATTATACAATACTCAAAGAAAAACAGATTTGAATAAAAAATATTTTTAGTCAGGAGTTTCCTGGTGGCACAGTGTGTTAAGGATCTGCCATTGTCACTGTTGTGGCACAGGTTTGATCCCTGGCCCAGGAACTTGCACATACCATGGGTAAGGCCAAAAAAATTATTTTTAGTCAAGTATTCTTTTAAAAAATCCAAAGGGATGAAAGAAAGATAAAGTAAGAAAAATGATTAAAGAGAAAACATTTGAAATAGAAGACAAGACAACCCAACTGCATATCACTGGAGCACCTCAAGAATAAAAACACCACAATAGGACAGAAATAATATTTAAAACTTTTATACAAGAAAATTTCCTGTCCATAGTTGTCACTGCTGTGGCATGGGTTCAATCCCTGGCCCGGGAACTTTTGCATGCTGTGGGCATGACCAAAAAAAAAAGGTAAATGCATGAGTGGACATGTTAATTAGCTTGACTGCAGTTATCATTTCACTATATATATGTGTGTATCAAAACATCATGTTGTATACATTAAATATATAATTAAAATAAAACCATTTTGAAAACTCAAAAAATGAAAAGGAAGAAGAAAATTTCCTGGACACAAAGGAAGACCTCATCTACAAATTAAAGGTCCCACTGGGTACCTGGAAAAACCGATCCTCAACAATCAAGTCCGAGAACTATCCCAGTAAAATGATTAGACTTTGAAAACAAGGGAAAAAATCCTTAGGGCATATGAGCAGAATTAGCCCAAAACTTCCAGGGCTAGAAAATCAGACTAGAATCAGACTTCTCAAAAGCAATATAAAAACAAGGTAATAAAGGAGTGGCATTTTCAAGAAACACACACACACACACACAAAAAAAGAAAATTATGAACAGAGGATATTTTATCTAGCCAAGCTGTCATCCAAATACTAAGTCTATTAAAAACAGCTTAAACATGTAAGAACTGAGAAAATAGGTACCCATGAGCTCTTCTGATACCATCTACTAGCAGACAGGCTTCATCCAACTGATAAAGTACTGTGAAAACTGCAGAAAAAGGACTGATGGTGAGCTTTTACTATATTTAGCATATATCAAAGACTTAAATAAAGTAGATTATGGTTAAAAAGTAGTATATAAATGTTACCTATTCTGATAAAATAGAAATAATGCAACTAAAAAAAGGAGGAGGAAAAAGGGAAAGGAAAGAGAAAAAGCAGATCAGCTCATTCATTATTACTGAATATACAGCAGTTCGGTGTCAAAGGACATCATTAAAAACTAACAAACCAGATACAGAAAGTTTAAATATGAACACAGTTGATAAGAGCATTTTTAAAAGATGTTAAGTTCAAAGGTGACACTATGACAAAGACTACCTTAAATTTCAAAAAATATAAGAAAGAGCAAAGAACACACCATATAAAAAAAGAAACAGTCAAAATAATATAACATACATATATGTTACATTTAGAATGGATAAGCAATGAGATCTTACTATACAGCACAGGGACCTATGGACAATCTCTTGAGACAGACAATGACAGAAGATAATATAAGAAAAAGAATGTGTGTGTGTATATATATATGGCTGGGTCACTTGGCTATACAGCAGAAATGGGCACAAAACTGTCAATCAACTATACTTTAATAAAAAATAAAAATGAGGAGTTCCCGTCGTGGCTCAGTGGTTAACGAATCCGACTGGGAACCATGAGGTTGCGGGTTCGATCCCTGGCCTTGCTCAGTGGGTTGAGGATCTGGCGTTGCCGTGAGCTGTGGTGTGGGTTGCAGACACGGCTTGGATCCCGTGTTGCTGTGGCTGTGGTGAAGGCCAGCGGCCACAGCTCCTGTTAGACCCCTAGCCTGGGAACCTCCACATGCCGCGGGTGCAGCCCTAGATAAGGTAAAAAAAAAAAAAAAAAGACAAAAAAAAAATGAAATTCAGTTCTTTTTTTTTTTTTTGTCTTTTTGCCTTTTCCTAGGGCTGCACTTGTGGTATATGGAGGTTCCCAGACTAGGGGTCTAATCGGAGCTGTAGCCGCCAGCCTACGCCAGAGCCACAGCAACGCGGGCTCTGAGCCACGTCTGCAACCTACACCACAGATCACGGCAACGCCGGATCCTTAACCCACTGAGCAAGGCCAGGGATCGAACCTGCAACCTCATGGTTCCTAGTTGGATTCATTAACCAGAGTCACGACAGGAACTCCTGAATTTCAGTTTTAAAAAATATATTACATATAAATTATACAAAGCATAATGATAAGTTGAAACCAAACATAAAAATCCTATCAACAAACATGAATGAGTTGCCTACTTAAAAAAAAGAAAGTTCAGACTAGCTCATAAAGCTCTACCCAACTATATATGCCCAACACACAAGGAATATCCACAAAAATTGATCATGTATTAGGTCACAAACCAAAAAGCCAGCAAGTTATGTTAACTGTAAATGTTACAACAAGGACTCTGTGGTCACAATTTAGTAAGACTAGGAATGGATAGCTATGTCAGAAAATAAAGGCCCTTGCACTTGGAAACTGATTTAGAAGTTCCAAAATAATGACATGGGCAAAGGAATACCAGGGTGGGGTTGTGACAGTAGTAGAAAAACTGGCAAAGAAAGACACTTTTAATGCTAAAAACTACAACTCACAATAAAGATATAACAATTATGCTTATGAAACATAGCAGCCACCCCTATAAAGTAGAAACTACATGAGAGGTAAGGAGTCATATATAAAAATATACTGAGAAGAGATTTTAATATGCCACTCTTAGTATAGGGCAGATCAAGAGGAACAAAAAAAGGTAAGGACACAAAAGACTTAAATTACAAATCAAAGAGCATTCACAAAATCGATCATATATTACGTTACACAAAAAGCAGTAGATTATACCAAGCAGAATTTATACAAATACTTGTGATCACAGTGCAGTAGTAAAACTAGAAACACCTAAATCAAAAAACTAAAAGGCCCTTCCACCAGGAAATTAAAACACATTCTTTTAAACACCTCTTCAGTAAAAGGGAAATAAAGCCAAAATTACAGAACTTCAGGAAGTTATGGAAACACCGTCAGAATTTATGGGATACACTTAGTGATTAAAACTATAGATTTTCCGGAGTTCCCTTCATGGCTCAGTGGTTAACGAATCTGACTAAGAACCATGAGGTTGGGGGTTTGATCCCTGGCCTTGCTCAGTGGGTTAAGGATCCGGCGTTGCCATGAGCTGTGGTGTAGGTTGCAGACACGGCTCAGATCCCGCGTTGCTGTGGCTGTGGTGAAGGCCGGCGGCTACAGCTCCTGTTAGACCCCTAGCCTGGGAACCTCCATATGCCACGGGTGGGGCTCTACATAAAGGCAAAAAGACAAAAAAAAAAAAAAAAAACCTACAGATTTTCCTCTGATTATTAACCAGAGGAAGATTTATAGCTTTAAACACATATAAATATAAATGACAATAAAGGAAATAAATTCTCTCAAATACTAGAAAAAGAATAAAAAAGTAAACAAACAAAGCATAAGTAGGAACAATAAAGAACAAAGTAAAAATTCATTAGGGGAGGATAGAAAAATAATGGTATTACTAAGTCTAAGTCTAAACTTAAAATAGACATCATTTTTAAACTTTAAAAAGAAAAGGATAAAGAACTACATAAAATAAGGAGTTACGAGTTCCCACTGAATAATTAAAAACCCAGAGGGAAAGGGAGTTCCCTTTGTGGCTCAGCAGAAACGAATCCAACTAGAATACATGAGGGTGCGGGCTTGATCCCTGGCCTTGCTCAGTGGGTCTGGGATCTGGCATTGCTGTGAGCTGTGATGTAGGTCGCAGATGCAGCAGCTTGGACCCCACCATTGCTGTGGCTGTGGCATAGGCTGGCAGCTGTAGCGCCGATTCAGTCCCTAGCCTGGGAACTTCCACAGGCCATAGGTGCGGCCCTAAAAAGCAGAAAAAAAAAAAAAAGATGCAAAGTGTAAACAGTCTAGTATCTACAGAAGGAATAGAGAGTAATCAAGGCATTACTCCACAGAAAAGTACCAGGGCCAGATAGTTTCAAGGGGAAGTTCTATTTAACCTTCAAAGAGCAGATAGTCCCAATATGACATCAATTATTCCAGAGCATAGAAAATGAAGAAAATTTCTAAATTATCTTATGAAGCTAGTATGGTCTTGCTACCCAAATCTTATAAATTCAGCCCCCACCTGAAAAATGAAGAATATTACAAATGAGTATCATGTAAAAATTACAAAAAATAAGTAACAAAAATCTGACACTGCACTAAGAAAATAATGCACCACAGCTAAGTGGTATTTATTCCAGGAACTGAAAGGTGGTTCCGTATTAGAAAATCCATTAATAAAATAAACCATATTAATGGATCTGGGAAGAAAAATTATGATTATCTCCACTGCTACTCAAAAAAGCTATTAACAAAATCCACTCATTCTCAGTAAAAACACTCAAGAAAATAGGAATTAGCCACTCTTATAACATGATATATATATATATACACACACACACATATATATATATATATACACACACACACATATATATATATATATACACACATACACTTATTTATTTATTTGTGGTAAAGCTGACATTTTAATTAATGGAAAAATATTAGAGGCATTTTCACTAAGGAATAAAATAAGTCTGTCATCTCCACGATTTTTTTAACATTGTATTGATGTTTTTACCAGATGTGATTTGACAAAGAAATCAACAGAGGCATAAGAATTGGAAAAAGAAGAGATAAATCATCTCTATTTATAGATTATATGTTAGCATACCTTGAGAATTTTAGGGGATACATGGAGTAAATGACGAAGGTAGCTTAAACAATAAAATAATTTAGTAAGGTAGCAACGTATAAAATTAGCAAACAGAATTCAACATATGAACAATAATAAATTAAAAAATATACAATGGTAGAGAAAACCCCATTTGCATTAGTAAAAAAAAGAAGATAAAATATTTACAAATAAACAAGAAACATGCCAAACTCACATGAAGAAAACACTAACACACTTCTGAAAAACACAATAGTAGACATGAATAAATGAGAAGACATCCCTCCTTCTTGGATAGAATGGAAACCTCATGAAGGTAACACCTCTGCTAAAGTAAATTATAAATTTTAAGCAATCCCAATGAAACTTTTTAAAGAACTCAACTTTTCGTTGACACTAAAATTAGCATATTAAACTAAAATTCATATGGAAAAATAAACATGTAAGAACATACTTAAAGCAACGAAAAAGAAAAGCTATAAGGAGTGACTGGCCTTATCAGATATTAAAATGCACTGTAAAACCTGTTCAATTAAAAGAGTGTGGTACTAGGATGCACGAATAGATAAGAGTGACTAGCAGATGAAACAGGAAGTCCAGATAGACCAAAATACACATGGAATTTGATTATCTCAAATCTCTGTGTAAAAGGATAAAGTTTCAAATAAATGGTAATAAGACACCTAGATAAGTACTACAGGGAAATATGGATGGATTCCTATATGACTTAAGTTTGTAAAAGAGCTATGCTAACTATGACTGACAAGCCAGAAACAATGAAAGAAAAAAAAAAGATATATCTGACTGTCACATAAAACACCTCTGCCATTTTAAGCAAAGTCAAAAAAACAATAAACTGGGAGAAAATATTTGTAATATATAACTGCAGATATAAAAATAACTTGAAAATTTTTGGAAGAAGGACGAGAGACCATAGAAAAAAGGGCAAAGGACATGAATACACAATCTGCATGTGTATAAAAAGATACCAAAATGGTCTTTAAGCTTAAGAGATGTTTAATCTCACTCATAATATGAGATACACAAGTTAAAACTATCATTTCTCACCTATCATGTACTTCCAAAAGTTGAGAACACATTTTGCTGGCGAAGCTGTGGAGAAATAGGCACTTACATTGCTGGTAGAAGGGAGAACTGGCACATCCCATTAAGAAGAAGAAATGGACAATATGACCTTCCCACTTAAAAATTTTGCTTCTAAGAGTTATACTCCCCCATCAGTAACAAAATACATATGTACAAGATTACTGTGGCATCGGCCAGCACCTACAGCTCCAGCTCGACCCCTAGCCTGGGGACCTCCATATGCCGCAGGTGTGGCCCTAAAAAGACAATAAATAAATAAATAAATAAATAAATAAATAAATAAATAAATAACTAGCTAGCTTAAAAATAAATTTAAAAACAAAAAAATGATCTTTCACTTCTAAAAATGATCTTTCATTTCATACAGTGGTAAACGCTACAAGGAAAAATAAGATGTGATACTATTACAAAGAGTACCCAGGGGTGGTGAGGGCCTGCAGAAGAGTGCTTAAACTGGCATGTCAGAGAAATTAACATGGGAGCCAAGACCTAAACTATATCAGAAACCAACCCATCTGAAGATCTGGGGCCTTAAAACTCTAGCCAAGGATATGCCATGTATTCTAAGGTGAAAATGCACTTGGTGCCTTCAAGATACAGAAAGATGACAGTAAACACGTCGAAAACTATTCAGTCTTACTTGTAATCAAAAAGATATAATACTAAAAAAAATAGTGAGAAAACCTCTTTGTTTCCTATCAGAGAGAAAAGATGGGAGGAGACCAATATCCAGAGGGTATCTTGCCTTTCCAGACATAAGTTTCTCAGCAAAAGAAACTGTAAAACATTGACACCAAGTTAATTCTTTAAAAAGTTCATCTTAAAGAAATAATGTGAAAGGCAAGGATTATGTACAAAGATTCATTATGACATTATTTATTGTAGCTATAGCATTGAAAACAAACCACCATCCTTGTAAGAATCTTGTAAGAAAACTATGGTACATCTAGATATGAGAATGCTATGCAGCCAGCCATGACATATGCAACTTACGACACAACGTTATGTTAGGAAAGCAAGACAGAAAAATTGGTATCTGTATGTCTCACGTAAAGAAAAAGTTATCTAAACACACACTGGGGCTAGGAAATTCTAAATGCTTTGCCTTAGGATAACTGGCTTGTTTCTTTTTTTTTTTTTTTTTTGCCATTTTGTCATTTTAGGGCCACACCCACAGCATGTGGAGGTTCCCAGGCTAGGGGTCTAATCGGAGTTGTTAGCCGCCGGCCTACACTGCAGCCACAGCAAAGCAGGATCCGAGCCGCATCTGCGACCTGCACCACAGCTCACGGCAATGCTGGATCAAACCCGTATCCTCATGGACACTATATCGGGTTCTTAAACTGCTGAGTCACAACATTAACTCCATTAACTTCATCCTTAGGTTTTCTGAAAGCCTTCCTATCCAGTACCAAGTAGGCTGTCCTAATAAGTGCTTCTGATAGTCAGTGAAAGAATAGGTAAGAATAGGTATTCACAATTCCAAGCGTAAAATTCATTGACTGCTCAATCAATGATGAAATACATTTAGAAGTTTGATAGGAATAAACCATCCCCTGGTTTCTCTGGGACAATGTAAATGTGCATATATAACTGAAGGCATTTTCTCAAGAATTGTTAGGGATGGCTTGGATGTGTGGCTGATGGAACAGTATGGTAACACAGGAAGAACAGACTTTGGAATCACTACAAGTCTAATTACTACTTTCCAGCTCAGTGCCTTAATTAAACTTGTTAACACCTCTGAACTGCTGCCCTCTCTTTGAAAACGTGGATACCACACCTGCTACTGTAAGGGGTAGAGTTAATGTGTGTAAGTGCTTGGCAACTGTCTGAATCACAGCAAGCACTTCAACAATGGGAGCCAAACCAAAACAAAAGACGAAACTAGCCTGCATTTCCTCCATTTCTTCCAGCCCTGATGACATGGTTCATATTTTAGTTCTACACCTAGGTTTTCTCAACTTTGGTACTCTTGACATTTGGGGCTAGATAATTCAATATTCAGAGGCAGGCTTGGCTTCAACCCACTAGACATCAATTGTACCACTCTAACTGTGAAAATAAGAAATGTCTCCACATATCGCTGGATGTCCCCAGGGGCACAGAACTGCTGGTAGTTCAGAACCACTAATTTACACAGATGGCTAAAATCTAGGAATAATATTTAATAGGGCAGACCAAAACAGAGGAAGAGGGAAATATCTCATTTCATATAAAGAACCTGTTTTCTTCATGAAAGGTCTCTACTGTCATAGAATTTGTGCCTATTTAAATACAGGCTGGACAAGTCAATCTATCCAAGCATTCGTTTCCTCATATGACAGTTATATGGATTAAAGGTAAAATATAAGTAAAGAGCAGTGTCTGGTACATAGCAGGCACGGAATACGTGTTGGCCATTCTTATTACAACCTAGGTGCTCCTTCCAATCCTAGGCTTTCAAGTCCCACTTATCACCCCTTATCCCAAATTCCTCACTTTATAAACATATAGGAGTTCCTGTCACGGCTTAGCGACTAGTATTCATGAGGACGTAGGTTTGACCCCTGACCTTGATCAGTGAGTTAAGGCTGCGGTGTATACTGGCAGCTACAGCTCTGGTTCAACCCTATAGCCTAGGAATTTCCATATGCTATGGGTGCGGCCCTAAAAAAGACAAAAACAAAAACAACAGCCCAAACCCATATGTTTCTACTCCAAACCTTAAAGTGGTCCTAACCCTTCTTCAGTCTATGGAAGTATAAAAAAAGTGCCTGAGCCAGCAGGAGACTGTGGTTGTAACTGTGAACTATCTCCCCTAACCCTGGTTGACTACAACTGACACAGGATATATGCATATGATAGAGAGTCAGGAAGCATATGATTTATGTAGAAGAAAAGTGAGTGAAGTTAATTAGACAAAAGAAAGGGAAGAGAGACTGCCTTGATTCCATTAGGGCTCAACTACTGCTGTAATTCACACATTAGTTCAGTGTTAAAAAAAAAAAAAAAAACACAAACAGATTCTTAAATTGAATATAATCCACTTGAGAAATTTTCTAAGTTAAAAAGTAGACATTTTGGAGTTCCCTGGTAGCCTAGAAGATTAAGGATCTAGCATTGTCACTGCTGTGGCTTGGGTCAC
Source organism: Catagonus wagneri (assembly GCA_004024745.2). Lineage (NCBI taxonomy): Eukaryota > Metazoa > Chordata > Mammalia > Artiodactyla > Tayassuidae > Catagonus > Catagonus wagneri. The sequence continues at coordinate 3,743,722 of PVHT020004020.1, forward strand.
TGCCATGGCATGGGTTTTGATCTCTGGCCTGAGAACTTTCAAGTGCTGGGGGCACTGCAAATAAAATTTTTTTTATAAAGGAGAAATTTCACAAGCAATGAGGTCCTGCTGTATAGCACAGGGAACTATAATCAGTCTCTGGGGACAGACCATGATGGAAAAAAATATATATATTAATATATATATACATTTGACTGGGTCACTTTGCTATTACAGCAGAAACTGGCACAACATTGTAAATTAACTATACTTTAATAAAAAATACAAATAAATTTGAAAAAAAGTAAAAATTTCTAAAATAATGTATTAAAGACAATTTATAAATGACTGTATAATGATCATAAGCTACTTAGATGAAGTTAGCAAGTAACTTTTGAAAAATCAAAGATGAAGCAGGAATCAGAAGTCCAGGAAAAGAAAAATGACCAACAATCTACAAAATGGAATTGTAGAAGAAAGTCATTACTATTTGATAGAATGACTGATGCCTTTTTATGCAGAAATGAATATTTAATTTTATTATAGCTCACCTGTAGTTTTTGAGTCAAAGAGTCCCTCTGTTCTTGTAGTTCTCTGGCATTATCAATTTCTTGTTTTAGTCTTTCTATTTCCTAGAAAAAAACATGGCAATATTTAAACCATATCAAGTAAAGACTTTATTTTTCCCTGAAATTATTGTCCCAATCCTTAGAAAAAAGATGATTTAAAAAACATTCCTTCATACTGACTTTTAAAGGGGTAAATTCATCTTCATAGCTATGTTGTTTAGTATAGAAAAATCTTAAGCAACACATCAACTTAGTGGCTTTATTTATTTTTCTTTTTGGCTTTTTAGGGTCGCACCCGTGGCATATGGGGGTTCCCAGGCTAGGGATCAAATCGGAGCTACAGCTGCCAGCCTGCACCACAGCCACAGCAATGCAGGATCTCAGCCGTGTCTGTGACCTACACCACATCTCACAGCAACGCCAGATCCTTAACCCAGTGAGCAACGCCAGGGAGCGAACCTACAAAGTCATGGTACCCAGTCAGATTCATTTCCGCTGCGCCACAATGGGAACTCTCAACTTGGTTGTTTTAGTATACAGCATTACTTAGGGACAGCAATCTGACTATTTTAAGGTTGTTTCAAGTTTTATGGATATAATTCTTTTCTGCGAGATTAAATTTTTTGACTGGAAGTCAGAGAAAGCAACGGCCTGTAAATTTCATTTAACTTCTAATGGTTTCTGCTGATTATATGAATGCAGTTCTCATACAGAAGGCCAGAGGCAATATCTTAGTCTGACTGCATCACCACAGTTCACAAAAACAGACACAGGGATGGGGAAAATATGAACCACCTTAATATCACTGAAGAAAAATTCACCCTAAAAACATCCCACAATCTTACCTTATTGCATCAGATACCTTTAAATCTGACATAGTCTCTAATATTTGTACACATATTTTCATGAAATTACAGACCAGTGAGAAGCAGCAAATACCTCTTCCTTCACTTTCAACGTCTCTTCCAGTTCTTGTATTGTCTGATTTAATTCTGTCTTGTGGGTATGCACTGCATTTGCTTGGCTACTAACACATTCAAGCTCAGTCACCTAAAATTAAATAAGAATGCAAATTAAATTATATGGCAATTTCAAAGATTACTTGCGGAAGACAATAATAAGCCCCGATAGGTGAGTAAAAAGTTCTGAATCAATATATGAAAATAAACTTTGAGAAATATTAAAACAAAGTAGAAAGAACAGGTTCTTTAAAAAGATGAATTTAGGACAAAGAAAAAAGACCAAAGAAAAATAATTATTTACATGACTTGGTGATAAAAAGGTCAGGAAAACTTCAATTAATGATTAATGATAGTAGAGAGGCCCTATAATGGGAGTCTTCCTTAAAAATCTTCTGACAACAAATTCAAAATCAGCCATCTGCCCTCCATCTGCAGCCTTCACATTAAAAAATGTAAGTTTCTGAACACTGGCCTTGCAGAAGTGAGAAATTTTCCAAATACATTTCTAAAATGTAAAAGAATCTGGAAGAAAAGATATGCTTAAGATACAACTTCAATCATTTGATACTAGAACATCTTCACATCAATAGTGTCTCTTAATGGCAAAAGAAACAGTTCTCTACTCAATACGAATTTACTGAGGGCCCAGAGAGCAATTTACCTTTTAAAGAGCACTGGCTATTTTTTCAGAGAACAGAGAAGGTTACTCTCCCTAAAAGTTATACCATCTCAAAATAGTCAAAACAGGCAGAAGTCAACACACACACACACACACACACACACACACACACACACACCCCAATCCCTCTTGGATACTAAGGGATCATGTACTCTATGAGTAATTTAACTGCCTGCCGAAACAAAAATCAACATTAAATGTTCAGAGAAAGATATATCATCCCATTGACCATGTCCAATACACAACCGAAAATGACTAGATGTGAAGAAATAGGAAATGCAACCTGTAGTAAAGATAAAAATCTATATGTATATATACACACATATACATAAAAGCCGGAAGAATTTGTTGCCAGTACTTGAAGTATGAAATAATGCTAAAGGAGGTTATTCAGGCTCAAGAGAAATGATACCTGAAAGAAATTCAGATCTACAGGAAGGAAAGAAGAGCACTGGAGATTATAACTATGGGAGTAAATAAAAATAAAATTCCTTAAAATTCAACTGGCTATGTAAAACAAAAACTCCTCAAGGGCAGAGAATACATAAAAAGGATAACTCTTCAAGGAATGTTTCCTGGGTTATGAGTTAATTGTCCTAAGTTAACTTTTTCTTGTGGTTAAAAACACAAAATTTATCATCTGGGCCATTTTTAAATGTATAGTTCAGTGGCGTGAAGTATATTCACACTGTTGTGAAACAGACCTCCAGAACTTTTCATCTTGCAAAATGGAAACTCGATCCTCATTAAACAACTTCCCTCGTCCCCCTTGTGAGTTAACTTTTATATTTACGATACAATGGTGTTTACTCAGGGTTCTTACTCTCCCTCCTGTCTCTATTCAACTTCCATCTTATTTCTCCTGTCACCCTGGTTCTAATACAGCCCTCAAATTGTGCTCTGGTACTAAGCCCATTTCCTGCTGTCTATGGAGGTCACATCTTTGGCATCCTTTTAAAAACAGAAATTAGTGGCATCTGCTTCCTATTGGGTGAATGAGTATTCTTGGAATAAAAAAAATTATTTTTAAGTAATTGTTGGGTCTTCTGATATTAATTTTACCAATTTTTACAAAAAATTTTCTACTTGTATTTTCTAGACTTGTTTTTCTTTTTAGGGCAACTGCGGCATATGGAAGTTCCCAGGGATCAAGGCTGCATCCTCATGGACACTAGTCGGGTTCTCAACCCGCTGAGCCATAACAAGAACTCCATCAAGAAAACAATAAAATAAAACAGCAAAGGCATGATCATTAACTCAGTGTAATTACATGTCAATTTAGTGTCTCAATTTTCACAGTAAGTGTATAAAGTCTTTATTATTATTCCTATTTCGCAGATGAGAATACTGAGTGGAAAGAAGAGAGTAACTCACCCGAGGTAATATAGCTAATGAGTGGCAGAAGAGGAATTTGAAATCAGGTCTTTCGACCCGAAAAGCTGTATATTCTTCATTCTCATTAAACTGCAGAAAATATTTTCTTAACCAATAAGCCCACATATAATACATCCTGCATGTACATTTTGATAACCAATAAAAATCTCCAGAAGATGTCCCTAGGCTGAATCTACATGTAAATTTCCTGCGATCAAGAAAATCCATTAGCCATAAATCCTTATCGACAGCAGCCCTGAACTTACCCGCTTGTGCAGACGTTCTGCTTCCTCTTGATACGCAGCAAGTTGCTGTTTCCATTGTTTCACATTGGCAGTGGACTCCAGCAGGGCTGCGGTGAGTTTGGCATTATTTCCTTTGAGGGTAGCCAGTTCAGCCTCCCAGTGTTTGCTGATCGCTGAACTAAAAGAAAAATAAAATTCTACTGATTACACCGAATATGGTTACTTTGAAGAGATGGAAGTATTCAGTTCTATTATTTGGTTTGTAATTTGTGAACGTTTCAAAGACAACTCAGAAAGAATAAAAAACACAAGTATTTCACAGAAATGTTCCTAGCGAATAAAACCTACCAAGTAAAGAAGTTTATATAAAAGCTACCAGGAGTTCCCGTCATGGCTCAGTGGTTAACGAATCTGACTAGGAACTATGAGGTTGTGGGTTCAATCTCTGGCCTCGCTCAGTGGGTTAAGGATCTGGTGTTGCTGTGAGCTGTGGTGTAGGTTGCAGACGCGACTCGGATCTGGCGTTGCTGTGGCTGTGGTGTAGGCCGGCGGCTACAGCTCCGATTAGACCCCTAGCCTGGCAACCTCCATATGCCGCGCGTGCGGCCCTAGAAAAGGCAAAAAGACAAAAAAAAAAAAAAGCCACCAAAATAGGAGGCTTAATGGGGAACAGTTCCCTTCATTATGACAGAAACAAGGATCTACAGAAGAGTTGCTACCCATTCTCTTTTGAGGAATAAGCATTATATCCTGAAAAATGTCTATAAACAAAACCTAACAATGTATTATGTTTCTTAAGAACATCAAAGTCTGAACTATGATTGCACTCCTTCATATGAGACATATGAAGGATGCTTCCCTGTCAATAAAGTTTGGAACATGGAATATAGTATTCCTTTGAGATTACTGACTTATTTCATCTGATCCAGAAGTTTTAAATGCTCTAAATACAAAATGTGCTGCAATAAATTGAATGCAGGTCATATGATAGGCTAGACCTAAAAAGTGGTTCTAATGTCTTAACTTCTGGTAGAATTCCAGTGTCACTTACAGAACAAACCTAAAGCAAACACTTTTTCCTTATTTAATGTTCTACTTGATAACTTACTCAGAGTTAAGTATCTCAACCAAGACAATTTTCTATTACAAAGACAATTCTATCAGATGGGAGACCCTGCTCTTGATAATTCCCTTTTTAAACTTTACAATGAAGAAAGAATTACCTCCTTTGAAAGAAAATGGTGGTTTTTCTTTCTCATTATTGAAGAGTTTATTCCTATTAGTGAAATTCTAGTAACCTCTTCCCATTAACTAACTAGTAATAAGAGCATTCTTTAATCAGCACTTTGGTTTCTGATAAACCATTTGCATCACAGAGCAAATATTTTGGTGGATATCTTATAGTAATTTTAAAAGATATTGTATAAAAGAAAACATAGTTTCAATCATCAAGATTTCTAAAGCTCATCACCAGTAAGAAGACGTATCAGCATAACAAGATCATTTCTACGGTACTCTTGCCAAAAATGCATAACCAATCATTCCAATTTTGAAAAAAAATCATATAAACCCAAACTAAGGAACATTCTAAAAATAATTGATCGACACTCTTAAAAAGTGTCAAGAAAAGATTGAGGAAGACAATGGACGAGACTAAGAAGAAATAATAAATGCATCATGAGAGCCTGGATGGGTTCCCAGAAGAGATAAGGGGCATTGGAGAAACTTAAGATCTATAGTTTACCTAGCAGTTTTGAATCGATGTTAATTCCCTGGTTTTGATAATTATGTTAAGTTGTTAACCTTAAGAGAAGTTGGGTGAGGGATATATGAGGATTCTCTGTACACTGTTTACAGTTTTTCTGTAAGTCCAAAATTAGTTTAAAATGAAAATTCAAATTAAATTTAAAAATTACCTAGTTAAAATGTTGAAATTTTTTCTAAAGTTTACAGAGAAAATTTCATCAAACCTGAAAGGACAGGATCAAAAAATAAGTTAAGCTGTTAATTTGATATCTATTTCTACTTTTAAAAAGAAAGCTTTTTCTTTTCTTTTCTTTTTTTTTGTCTTTTGTCTTTTTAGGGCCACACCTGCAGCATCTGGTACTGAAAGTTGCGGTGCTAAAAACTTCAGAAAGCTTTTTCTGTTTCTTCTTTTATGGGATGATTTTCCAGATTCAGATTTTCTGAGTAGAGCATGCACTGATTCATCTAATCTAACTGAATTATAGATTTTTAACTATCTTATCAATTTTTCTGCTACAGAAATTAGTTTTTTCATTTAAATGGATTTTTCAACATGACAATGAAATACTTATTGAACTAATTTAAACAAATTATTGAGATATATGCAATTCTCAAACGTCTTAAAAATTAAAGAGCAGAAGAAAGTGATTCTAAATATTTCTAAAATCCATTTGTTGAAAATTTCACAACTATAAAAAGCAGGATTACTTTGCGTTTCTTTATAAAAGGAAAAATAAAATGAAGATGTTTTATATTTTATTTCTCTAGATTATATTTTACAGTCTATAGGTAGCAAAGTCCATTAAAAACTTGAGAAGGCCTACATCACAATTATTTCACAATCATTTGTACGATCTCGGACTAGTTCTTGATCTTCCCTTCTTCATATGTCAAATGAATAGATTAGGTAAGATCTGCACTGTCCAAATGTTAGCTACTAGCTGCATGTGGCCATTTAAATTTAAATTGCTCAATGGAGTTCATGTTGTGGTGCAGAGGAGACAAATCCAACTAGGAACCATGAGGTTGCGGGTTCGATCCTTGGCCTCGCTCAGTGGGTTAAAGATCTGGCGTTGCCATGTACTGTGGTTATAAGTCACAGATGCAGCTCAGATCCTGCACTGCTGTGGCTGTGGTGTAGGTCAGCAGCTGTAGCTCCAATTAAACCCATAGCTTGGGAACCTCCATATGCCATGGGTGTGACCCTTTAAAAAAAATGGCAAAAAAAATAAATTGAAAAATTTAAATTGCTCAACTAAAAATTCATCTTCTCAGTCCCATTAGGCACACTTCATAATCTCAAGAGCCACACATGAGTACCATATTGGACAGCAAAGGTGCAAAATTTTTTTTTCTTCTCTTTTTTTTTCAGGGCTGCACTCACAGCATATGGAATTTTCCAGGCTTACAGTCGAATCAGAGCTTCAGTCACTGGCCTACACCACAGCCACAGCAACACCAGATCCTTAACCCACTGAGTGAGGCCAGGGATCAAACCCACATCCTCATGGATCCTAGTTGGGTTCATTACCACTGAGCCATGATGAAAACTCCCGTAACTTCTTATCATCACACAAAGTCCTACTAGACTGCACTGTCCTAGATAATGTCTTCACTTCCCATTTTTTTTCTAATTCTATGCATTATGGGATGAACAGTGTCCCCTAGCAAATGAATACATTGAAGTACTAACCTCCAGTATGTCAGAATATGTGTATATTTGGAGACAAGAGTCTTAAAAGAGGTAATTAAGTTAAAAGGGGTAATATGGGGATCTCTGATCCAATAGAACTGGTATCCTTATAAGAGATTAGAACAGACATGCACAGAGAAAGGTCCTGTGAAGATACTGGAAAAAGGCATCTGCAAGCCACGGAGAGGTCTCAGAATAAACAACCTTGTCACCATCTTGATCTCAGACTTCAAGTCTACAGAACTATAAGAAAATAAACGTCTGTTGTTTAAATCACCCAGTGTGTAGTATTTCTTAAGGCAGCCCTGGCAAATAAGTACCACATATAACTTAAAAAAAAAAAACACTATGAATCTGTGATGTTGTGATTTACAATAAACATATATTTTGGTCTTTGTCTGTGGTTCCTAGCTCAACCGTTCCTCAAACCCTTAAAACCTGTAAGCAGTAAGAGCAACGGGAGCATCTTTTGTTATAATATTTGATCTTTTGTCCTTAGTTCCTGAAACTGAACCAGAGCCATAAAGGTGAAATGTGTCTTGCTATTCATCACAAGCCCCATTCAGCCACAACGGAGTTTATGTTAATGAGGTGACTTTGGGAAAGCCACTAAAGATGGGGGGACTGGCTGCTAACACTTGCCCTCCCCAACACAGATGAAGACCCATTATGGCTAGGGCAAAGGGAGAAAAATAAAACTCCATACGTTTGTGAAAGAAATAGAAAATCAACCTGGTCTCAGACTTTTAGAGGTCTCCAACCTTGGGGGAAGGGGCAGGAAGTCCTGCACAAGATCCTCAAATTACAAGACTGAATCACTGAGAGAGATCAGTGAGAGAACCTCCACCCTGATACCGTGGGACACAGTGCCTGCTCAAGACTGAGGCTAGACAAGGACAATAGAGAACCCTTCCCTAACCCCTACCACCAAGCTGATGGCAGCCTTCCACTGGGGACCCTGGAGGTCTAGTGGTTAGGACTCCATGGTTGTGCTACAGCCCAGGTTCAATCCTTGGTCTGGGAACCGAGATCCCACATCAAGCCACTGCCTGCCACAGCCAAAACCAATTAACTAGCCAAATGAAAAAACACCAGAAAATAACAAGTGTTGGTGAGGATGTGGAGAAAAGTGGAACCCATGTGCACTGCTGGTGGGAATGGTGCAGCTGCTGTGGAGAACAGTATGGCAGTTGCTCAAAAAATTAAGAACGGAATAACCATATGATCTAGCAATTCTACTTCTCAGTATATATGTAAAATATATTTCTACAACAATGTTCAAAGCAGTATTATTCACAGTAGTCAAAAGGCAGAAGCAACCCAAGGGTCCACTAATGCAGGGGTAAACAATGTGACAGTGGAGTCTTACTGAGCCTTAAAGTGGAAGGACGTTCTTACACATACTAAAACATGGAAGAACCTTGAGGATATTATGCTAAGACACAAAAAGTACTACGTGATTCCACCTATATGTTACCTAGAGTAGTCAAATTCATAGAGACAGAAAGTAGGAGCGTAGCTGCCAGGTGAAGAGGAATGCAGAATTCTTATTTAATGGGTAAAGAGTGTCAGTTTTGAAAGATGAAAGAGTTCTACACATTGATTCCACAACGGTGTGCACTGAACGCTACTGAACTGTACACTTAAAAATGGCTGAGCTGGTAATTTTTAGGTTATATATATTTTACCATAACTTTTAAAAGAGAAAAAAAAAGGATACATACTGTATGATTCCATTTATATGACATAAAGGAAAAGGCAAAACTACAGGGACAGAAAACAGCCTGGGGGTATGAGGAGAGGATGACTACAAAAGAGGACAGAACTTGGGGTGGGGGGGACTGAACCCTTCTTTACCTTGATTGTGTTGATGTGCACATAACCGCACAAGTCTGTCAAAACTCAAACAACTCTATAGCGGAAAATGTGGATTTTACTAAATATAAGTAATACTTCAATTAAAAAAATCACACAGGAGTTCCCATTGTGGCTCAACAGGTTACGAACCCCAGCTAGTATCCATGAGGACGCGGGTTCGATCCCTGGCCTCACGCAGGGGTTAAGGGCCTGGCATTGCCATGAGCTGTGGTGTAGGTCACAGATGTGGCTTGAACCCTGCATTGTTACAGCTGCGGCATAGGCTGCAGTTGCAGCTCCCATTAAAGCCCTAGCCTGGGAAACCTCTGTAAGCCGCAGGTGCAGCCTTAAGCAAAAAAATTAAAATTAAAATAAAATACATCACACAATTAAAAGAAAAAATCTTTCTAAGCACCTCTAGATACTCTTTTTGTGACTTCTAGGACTACAAATAATAAGAGCTGGAGAGTGAGGTCTTCTTAAAATGGGTAGAATGGTCTCTCAGCTGCTCCATTCATATCTGTATTTGTTGGCATAGAGACTGGGTGGGTAGGAAACAGAATTGCTGTGACACACAATGAGAATGGTGAAAATAAAAAGGAAGGAGGTGAGGGCATCTGGAGATGGTGATAAGAAGTAGACAGGAGAAATAGGATTACAGGGGCAGGGATATGCAAAGGAAAGGAATGGAACATACACAAGGTATAATTAAAATTGGTTTAGGCAGGAAAAAATGGAAACAATGCCTCTGGAACAGGATAGAAAAAGAGGAACATACAAAGTCAAGATATACGTAGCTTGTTTTCTTCTTATCCATGAACATGTCTTGAACCTCTTAATACATTAAGTGATGATGTCTGGCTATAGATAAGCTGTTCAACAGATTCCCATTACCTTTTCCTTCTTTCACTTGAAGGGCCCCAAAGTACTGCTGACTTCACTAAAAAATGTTGAAGAAAGCTCTCTTAACAAATACATTTATGTATATTGCACAAGTACAGTAAACTGTAACAATCTGAGACTTCATGATCCTGAAATGAATACCATGGGAGAACAGTTCAATGCTGTAAGTTTTTATGTTTCTGCATTTTTTTATACTTGGTTCCAAAGTAAATAAATGTGTTAAAGCTATTTTGCAATATCAAACAAAATTTTCTTTGTTGGGAAATCTGAATCTTTCATAACATTCTTGCTTCCTCTACTTTAAGGTAATCCTTTATTAATCTGTCTTTCTAGAGCACGGTGTGAAATATGACTTAGGAAATAAAATGTTTTTGATCTCATCGATTTGCTCTGTTTTCTCTTTACAGTTTGTTCATATATTCCTTTCACCATCCAGTATATTAGAATACCCTCCACAATTTCAGCTTATAATGAATTCTAGAGTGTCCTGAAGGAAGTCCTACATGTGAACAATCTCAGCTGTGGTCAGCCCTTATGTATAATTTTAAACACTTGGCATGCTTTTGTAATTTTGCAAAAACAATGTTCCTTACATTAAGCTACAACTCTAAGACATCACGTTCCCCCCTCACAGACTGATTTTTAGCGGTAATGAATACCTTTGAATTAATTCTGATACCCAAAATTTACCTTAGCATTTTACATTTCATAACACTTGTTTCAAAAAAAAAAAAAAGGAGGGAGTTCTCTGGCTGCTACTTTGGTCTTTTTACAGGTAGCGTTTTGATAGTTTTACATTAACTGTTCACAAAGAAATTATTTAGCTGGAGACACCAATGAGTCAGAAGAGATACCGAAATACCACTATGATCTCATGTCTGAATGCTGGAATAGGGCAAAATAATTCTTTATTCTTGTGACTGTTTGGTGAAGTTTCCCTTCGAAAAGGACTGGCTGGTTTCCTGTTGGCTTCTGATCTAGAAGTCAGATGAGGGAGTTCAAAACAATCCAAAAACACCATTTGAAAGGTTCCTTAAACTGGAATTTTACTGTTTACTTTTATCTAAAGTCAAAGTTCCACAAGAAAGTAGTCAACTTCATCAAATTAGGTATGTAAAATCTAGAAGAAAAAGTACTTCAAAAGGACTAATAAATAGACTAACAAGGTAAGAGTCTGATGCATGAGCAAGACACTTACTCACTTGTGGAGTGAATCCTATATCTGAATGGTCAGTTACAGGATTGAAGAAAAGCCTGTAGTGGATCCTATAGCGGATCCAGGACCCACTATTGGAGTCTCTGGAATGGTAGCCCCTTGCATATACTTCCTAAGCACGTTCATTATGTAGAACTGTGAAAAATATCCAGACAAGCTTTTAAAAGAGGATTTAAGAATAGGTTGCAATAGGCTTACTTCTCGACATTAATCTCAGCATTGGGAGTGAGGCTGTTTCATAACTATGAAAGTAAGAGGGCTGATATAAGCATCCTGTAATACTACCTCATCTCAGGACCTGCCTGTCAGTTCCTTGCCACACTCCCCTACTCCACATCTGTGAATGCAGAAGCAGTCTTCATGGTCTTCAACCTACCTGTGTGCCACTTTCTAGGGTAGGTGCTCTCATGCCAGCCTATTGGCCCCAAGCTAGCTCCACTGAGAAACAAATGCTTTATTCAACAGTTTTGGGTCTGAATTTGTGTTTCTTAATACAGAGTAAGTTACCTTTTGAAGGCAAAGAAAGGCAGCTTAAATAGAAACAGAGTAACTTTTCATCGTTTAAAAATAATACAATATACTAGGATACACTGTATATAGTATAAAATAAAAGATTTTTCTACTAGATAGAGCATTTTACAGTATACAAAAGGATTTTTCTGAGAGATGTAGCTGAAAGCCTCAATTTGCCTAAATGCTTAATAAAGTGCCTCTCAAAGCTTACTGTAATTCTGGCACCTTCCTTACCCTTATGTTTATCCTTGAGGCCCTCATATCAGATGTCCCCATATTTCTCTGTTCCTTACCCTCCTGCTGGCACCTGCTTCTACATGCTACCTCCTCTGACCCTTGCTTTCAATGTTTGCCTTGATAATCTCCCTTACTTTCCAGCTCAGATTCCATCTCCGCCTCACAATCCATTATCTTTGCACAGAGCCTTGTATGTCTGGATTTACATACAATACAGAAACTGATGGCTAGCGGTAAACAGATGAAAATAGGTTTGCCAATAAAGTTTTAAAGACAGCCCTGTTGTGAACTGGAAATCATGGCCATACTCTGGGACACACGATGTTTAGAACTGAAATGGAATTTAAGTATTAAAGCTTTCAATAAATAGTGACTTGGAAGGAAACCTCAGAGACAAGAGTTGAAGTGGTTTTTAAAGAAACATTGTATCACCAATGTTACTGATATTCCCCCCCCAAACATGATACTGGTTGATAAACTACAATCAAAAAGCAAGTCTGGGGAGTTCCCTTCGTGGCTCAGTGGTTAACGAATTCGACTAAGACCGTGAGGTTGCGGGTTCGATCCCTGGCCTTGCTCAGTGGGTTAAGGATCCGGCGTTGCCGTGAGCTGTGGTGTAGGTTGCAGACGCAGCTTGGATCCCGCGTTGCTGTGGCTGTGGCGAAGGCCGGCAGCTACAGCTCCTGTTAGACCCCTAGCCTGGGAACCTCCATATGCCGTGGGTGCGGCTCTATATAAAGGCAAAAAAAAAAGCAAGTCTGAGCAGTTGGACTCTGAATCTGATAAAATTATAGGGACATCTTAAACTATTTATTTTACATATATTATATATGAACAAAAGCATTACATAGATATATTAACATCTATGTCTAAATATATGAGAAAGAGCTGTTACAGTAACTGACATTTTTCTTTGGTTATATATAAATAATAGTCTTATCAAAGGCATCTGAAAATTGATCAAGTACAGAATTTTACCTAGTTCTGGTAAAAAAAAAAGTGAATTATAATTGCCTTTCCAAAGAAGTTATAAAAGTAATCTGAAGCTAGATACTTCAAAATGTATAATGCCTGTCTGTATCAGTCTATAAATAGGAATTTCTAGGTTGTAAAGCATTTTGTTAAAGGTATGCATTAACAAAGAACCAACTGTGAAACAGTGATTAAAAATATAGCCTCGGGTACATCAAAAATTAGCACAATGTTATACATCAGTTATATCTCAATTAAAAAAAAAAAAAGGTGTAGGCTCAGGAGTCTGTTGACATGGTTCAAATCATGGGTCCTGTGGAGTTCCCGTTGTGGTGCAGTGGAAACGAACCTGACTAGGAACCATGAGGTTGCAGGTTCCGTTCCTGGCCTTGCTCAGTGGGTTAAGGATCTGGCATTGCCGTGAGCTGGGCTGTAGTCACAGACGCGGCTCGGATCCTGCATTGCTGTGGCTGTGGTGTAGGCTGGCAGTTGTAGCTGCATTTCAGCCCCTAGCCTGGGAACCTCCATATGCCGCGGGGTGGGGGGAATCACAGGTCCAGCCATTTGCTAGTTATAAGACCATGGGCATGTTATTCAACCTCACTGGGTCACAGTTTCCTCATCTGTAAAACTAGGATTAATACTACCCTTCCTTGTTGATTTTGAGGAATAAATAGCCCCCATAAAAGTACCTTTGAAGAAAGCATGTAACAGATATTCAAATGTTAGCTAGTATCTTCCATATTTGTACAAGCAATAAAGAATCCTGAAAGAATCTTCAGTGAGATGTAAAGCTAAAAAGATTTAACATGGAATATTTTAAGGGAGATATGTCTAGTTAGTGATGTAAGTAACTTAAATAAATATAATTTAAGTGAAACCATATCATTATCTCTGCCGTTCATCCTTAGGTGCTTCAGATTTATTATTTATAAGCTTAAACCTTCTGTGTAGACCTCAGAATAAATTTATCAAGTTAATGAAGGAGTGAGAAAATCAGTTAACAAAAGTGATTCTCATAAAGTGGTAAGCTTGACTTCTGATTGTGAGGAGTGAGAAGAGAAGGTGATATCTGAATTTGAACCATGCTATGTTTAACATAATGCACTTCAGTGCAGTTTCCCATTTGACTTAGAGGACACAAAAAGTCTAGCTCTATCCCCACTTTTATTCACTAAAATGAAGGGCCCATAAACACACTCAAAAGGAGCCCTTAGAAATCCCCTAGCTCCCATGACTGTGCTCCCAGCAGTAACAGAAGCATATCTCTGTGCCAGGGCAGCTCTCATTAGAGATGGCTCTGAACATAATATCTGCTAACATCTGCGCACTGCCTCCCTGGCACAGCGCATTCTGTGGTCTTTGCCATGTGTCTTAAGGTAGCTGTGGCCAAGGAATGGAGATACAAGGAGAAGGGGCCAAGAAAGTCCCAATGTCATTTTCACAGTTTACTCACTGCAACTCCCTACCTCTAAAGAAATTCCCTTTAAAAATTTAAAGCAGCCTCTTCTCTTTAAACTAGGAGGTGTGGATACCAACTTCTTGCTCAAAAATAGTTATTTGTGAAAGGCTCAAATTACAGGTGTTTAAAATATTTTAATGTAAATCATACCTTCTCTACCATCAACGAATTTGGAGCGCTGGGTACTGAATGTAAGGGAAGGGAGTAAAAAGCTATTTAGTGGGCCTACTGCTAGCTCACAAATGAAAAAAGAATTTAGTCAAGGTGATGCTGTGAATCACGCATCCACTACCTTCATGTAAATCAGTATCTGTGCTGGTTTCCCTCTTATAAAAGCTGCTTAGTGACTTCAAAACTTTCTTTAGAAATTTATTCACAGTATGACGTTAGCTTATCCTAATAGGGAGATGTTTTCAGGGAAACAGCCTTACATACTAAATAAGGAATTATGTTTCTCTTATCTCTTACAAATATATAATCTATCTTTTACAAAGAGTGAGATTAATTAATTTGAAGCCTATCCCTTTTATTTATACAGTAATAGCATTATAATTACACTTCAGTCCAGACAGAAATTAATATTATCTGTCTTTTCAAAATTTGAGTTTTAGAGGCTAAGATGCCTCTGTCTCCTGGTCACTTCAGGAAACATCCAAACAATACTAAATATCATGTTGATATTTAGTATCATTATATTTAGTATTGTTTGGGGAAAACATTATAAATAAAACAGAAATCCCTCTCAGTACCGGCAGAATGGAAAAGATACCATTAACAAAGATTTTGCCAAAGCTAAAATTGAGTGGAAATATATGGATAATTATACATAAAAATATGTTTCCCAATTTCTTGTCATGAAAACTTTTCACTTTTTCATAAACCAACTGTAATCAATAATTTAATTGACCACAACTTGATAACTCAGAGAATTTTTGCATTTCAGTTTAAATTTGTTTTTAAAGATAAGGATGGAGTCAAGACATGACTTCAAATTACTTAAAAGTTTGAAGGGCTTAATCTCTAAAATATATAAACAACTGATGCAGCTCAACTGCAAAAAAGCCAACAACCCCATTGAAAAATGGGCAATGGACCGGAATACACATTTCTCCAAAGAAGATAAACAGATGGCCAACAAGCACATGAAAAAATGCTCAACATCTCTGATAAATAGAGAAATGCAAATCAAAACTACCATGAGATACCACCTCACACCAGTCAGAATGGCCATCATTAACAAGTCCACAAACAACAAATGCTGGAGGGGGTGTGGAGAAAAGGGAACCCTCCTGCACTGTTGG
>PVHT020004020.1:3760429-3873320 GCA_004024745.2 Catagonus wagneri
AGCAACATGGATGGAATTAGAAACCCTCATACTGAGTGAAGCAAGTCAGAAGGAGAAAGACAGATGTCATATGAAATCTCTTATAACTGGAGTCTAAAACATTGACAAATGAACATCTCAACAGAAAAGAAAAATCACGAACTTGGGGAACAGACTTGTGGTTGCCAAGGGGGCGGGGGAGGGGTGGGGGAGGGGTGGGAGGGAATGGGGATAACTACTGCTTTAATGATGGAATAGCAAGGAGCTCCAACTGTAATGCACGGGGAACTATATCCAATTACATGTGACAAATCCATATATGTACATGTAATTGGGTCACCACATGGTACAGTTGGAAAATCTGACAGAAATCTGTAAACCAGCTATAATGCAAAAATAAAAAAAAATTACTTAAAAGTTTGAGTTATAGTATGGACAGAATTTTACTTGCAACAATTTTAGTTGAGGCAGATCATTGTTACTAACTTCATGCATTTTATGTACATGTGAGTTACATAAATAATATGCAAGAGAAGGATGCTGATCAAAAGTATTATGGAAATTAACATTCAAAAGGGGGAGATGATGATACACGAATATAGCTCAGAATTAATAATAGCTTAGTCCACTACTGACTCACTGGCTATTATCGAGAGAGGCTTTTTAAAAATTTTCCCTCTAAAGCCTGGATGGAAGCCAAAGTAACTCCAAGAACCAGCTTTACTGGCCAAGCTGATGAAGACTGGCTGTACTCCAACTCCAGATTAGTTCAGCAAGAGTCACCACTTTAGCAATACGAAGATGATACAACTAAAATCACTGTCAGCAGGATATTTGCTTTGTGTTGTTTTTCCAGGAAGGGTGGCAGATTTGAACATATCCACCCCGTAAACACCTCTTTTACAATCTGTGACTTTGAAAGAGTTTTCATGTGAAGCTATCGCATACCATATCAAGATGAGTGATGTGGGCTTCATTTAAACCATGCTTAAGCAACTGAATTAACTAATGCAGACTATTGAATCCAAATGCTGCAATGGATGGGGACTTTCTGCATTCTATATAGCAGCAACAGAGCTACACTTTGAATTAAGACTCCTGCTTTAAGGTTTTTCCAACTAAACTATAATGTCTTTTTTCATGTGTGCTATTCCTCTGCTCTATTATTTATAATAGGCTATATGCAGTCATATAAAAGGGTACTGAGAACACCATGAAGATAAGTACTTTCCAACTAGCTTACAGTGTGGGTTAATAAAAATCAATAATTATCAGATTATACTAATCAGAAATGAAATGAAATGTGAAAGCTGAAATCAAATCCTTGCAGAGTCTGCGAAGGATGGATTAAATAGATGAAAGTTATTGTTCCAAAGGCCTTTGAATCACAGCAAAATTTGTAAAACACATTTTGAAATGGTTATAAGTATGGATTGGCTAATAAAGCAGGATATCTATATTTCTTTGTGAGGTTATGAAAACAATAGACATTGTGTTACTAAATAACTCAAAAATCATAAGACTATATTGTGCTGATGGATGATTCCACGTTTTACTTATATTTACATGTAAAAGTAAATAATTCTATAAAACATATGAATGTGATTATCTGTGTAACTATTTCAAGGGCCTTCTATTACTATCTGCTCTGATGTTTTCTATAAATAAATATGGATCCTACTAAAGCTAGGCTCTTAGGACTTAAATATGAGGTTTACTTGGTTTATTAACACTTTCAAAAGATCACCCCAAATTACATATCCCAAGATGCACAGGAGCTTTTATCATATACATTGTATTTGCTCCTATTAGTGAACTCCTTGTATAAATATCTTATTTTATGAGCTTGATTAATGACTGATCTTTTTGTCTTTCAACTTGTTAAGTTATATCTTTATGACTGTTACTCATTTAGAAAAAAAAAAATTAAAGACCTATGATCCCAGGTTCACAGTATGACTCACAATAGCCATGGGAAATAACCTAAGTGTCCATCAAGGGATGACTAGATAAAGATGTGGTATATATACAACATATTATTCAGCCATGAGAAAGGACATCTCACCATTTGCAACAACATGGATGGATCTTGAGGGCATTATGCTAAGTGAAATAAGTCAGAAAGAGTAAGACAAATACCGTATGCTATCATTGACACGTAGACTCTAAAAAAGCTGATTGCACAGAAACAGAGACTACAATGGCAGTTACCAGGGGATGGGGGAGGTGAGGGGAAAGGGATTGAGATGTTGGTCAAAGAGTACAAACTTCTACTCATTTGATGAATAAGTTCTGGGGATCTAATGTACAGCACAGTGGTTATGGTTAATAATATGGATTTATATACTTGAAAGTTGCTAAGAGTAGATTTTAAATGTTCTCACCACAAAAAAGAAATGGTAATTATTTACACAGGTGTTAACTAACCCAATCATTTGCATTATATAAATGTAACAAATCAATACATTGTACACCTTAAACTTATACAATGTTATATATCAATTATATCCCGGCCCAGGGGTGGAATAAGAGCTGCAGGCCTATGCCACAGCCACAGCCAAGCCAGATTCAAACCACATCTGTGACCTACAGAAGACTGCGGCAACACTGGATCCTTAACCCTATGAGTGAGGCCAGGCAACAAAGCTGCATCTTCATAGACACTATGTCAGGTTCTCAACCCACTGAGTGACAATGTGAACTCCTATCAATTACATCTTAAGCTAGGAAAAAATACTCAGGAGAAGCTCTATGTAAATATATATTTGGAAAGCTAGCCCCCAGGCTTTTTTTTCAATTATATTAAAATGACATATCCACATGCCTATGGACAATTAATCTTCAACAAAGAAGGTAAGAATATACAATAGAGAAAAGACAGTCTCTCAACAAGTGGTGTTGGGAAAGCTGCACGTAAATTAATGAAGTGAGAAGACACCCTCACACCAAACACAAAAATAAACTCAAAATGGCAAATATAAGAAAAGACACTATAA
Organism: Catagonus wagneri; assembly: GCA_004024745.2. Lineage (NCBI taxonomy): Eukaryota > Metazoa > Chordata > Mammalia > Artiodactyla > Tayassuidae > Catagonus > Catagonus wagneri. Next base: position 3,763,405 of record PVHT020004020.1, read on the forward strand.
AACTCCTGGAAGAGAATGTAGGCAAAACATTCTCTGACATAAATTGTAAAAATATTTACTTAGGTCAGTTTCCCAAAGCAATAGAAATACAAGCAAAAATAAACAAATGGGACCTAATCAAACCTACAACCTTTTGTAAAGCAAAACAAACCATAAATAAAATGAAAAGATAACCTACAGACTAGGAGAAAATATTTGCAAAAGATGTGACTGACAAGGGCTTAATTTCCAAAATATACCAACAGCTCCTGTAATTCAATAACAAAACAAAACAAAAATCCAAACAAGCTAGTCAAAAAATGGGCAGAAGACCTCAACAGACATTTCGCCAAAGAAGACAGACAGATGGCCAACAGGCACATGAAAAGATGCCCATCAGCACTAACTGAGAGAAACGCAAATCGAAACTGCAGTGAGGTACCATCCCACACTGGTCAGAATGGCCATCACTAAAAAGTCTACCAATAATAAATGCTAGCGACAGTGTAGAGAAAAGGGAACCCTTCTACACTGACAGTGGGAAGGTAAATGGTGCATCCACTATGGAAAACAATAGGGAGGCTCCTCAGAAAACCAAAAACAGAGTTGCCATATGATCCACTGATCTCACTCCTGGGCATAAACCCAGACAAAACTGTAATTCAAAAAGATACATGCACTCTTCTGTTCATAGCAGCACTATTTACAATAGCCAAGACATGGAAGCAACCTAAATGTCTATTGACATATGAATGGATAAAGAAGATATGATACACACACACACACACACACCGGAATATTACTCAGCCATTAAAAAGAATGAAATAATGCCATTTTCTGCAACACAGACGGACCTGGAGATCATTATACTAAGCGGAGTAAGTCAGAAAAAGACAAATACCATATCTACAACATATAAACAAAACAAAAACCAGACTCACGGATATAGAGAACAGACTTGTGGTTGTCAAGAGCTGGAGGAGGGAAGGATTGGGAGTTAGGGATTAGCAGAGACAAATGATTATACACAGCATGGATAAACAACAAGGTCCTACCAGACAGCACAGGGAACTATAAGATCCTATGATAAACCGCAATGGAAAACAGTATGAAAAAGAATATGTATATATATATATATGTGTGTGTGTGTAACTGAGTCACTTTGCTATAGAGCAGAAATTAACACAACATTGTAAATCAACTATACTTCAATAAAAATGTTTAAAAAGGAGGTAAAGACCAACAATAACAAAATAAAATGACATGACTTATAGCAACTAACTTCATAGACAAGTTAAAAATGTTAATCTTTGAGTGTACAGTGAATACTCTTTTAAGTTTTAGTGAAGTATAGTTGATTTACAAGGTTGTGATAATTTCTGCTATACAACAAAGCAATTCAGTCACACATATACATGTGTCCATTCTCTTTCAGATTCTTTTTCTTTCCCATATAAATTATCACAGTAGTTAAATACTCTTTCACACGCATTTTTGTAAAAGTGAACAGAAATTAAAAAGGGAAGACAAACATTTTAGTTCCATTTACTGAGAGCACTTAACACCATATTCACAGATGATCTTAACAGTGCTAAACGACATTTTAGATTTATAATAGTCAGAAGTATCTCTTCCTTAAAATTTTTAGCAATTGAGAACTATATGACAAATTTTATCAAATTTGATAATGCATATATTTTGGCTCATGGGTTCTATTTGGAAAAGACAGACAAAATAATAAAAATTTATTTTCCATCAAATACATTATGATTTGCATTTTCAATTTAGTCACATGATACTAGTTTTGCTTTTTCTTTTTAGAGCCACGCGCACTGCGTACGGAAGTTCCCAGGCTAAGGGTCGAAACTACAGCTGCCGGCCTATGCCACAGCCACAGCAACACAGGATCTGAGCCACGTCCACGACCTACACCACAGCTCAATGGCAACACTGGATCCTTAATCCACTGCGTAAGGTCATGGATCCTAGTTGGGTTTGTTACCACTGAGCCACGACGGGAATTCTAGATTCTAGCATTTTTAAGGTTATTGGATGACTAAAAGGGCTATCAGTTTGTGTAATTTCTGAACTTCATTCAAGCAATCAGTGATAAATCAACAGTATTTATTGCCATTTATGCATCTAATATTTGGGGGATATAGAGGTATGTGACATTTTCCTCATCTCAAAAGAATTTATACCCTAATTGTAGAAAAAAATTCTAATACACAAAGAACAATTAGCCAGTCCTCCCTGAGCCAACACATGTTTATTGCACACCTACTATGTGTCAAGCATTCTACCAGACAGTGTAAATTCAAGGATGAATAAGCATGACCGTTATTCTCAAAAGGCTTAACGCTTGTGGAGTAGAAACATCTTTATCTTTTCTATTCCCTTGCTCTAAGAACCCCAGAGTGAAAAATCCTATCATTTCTTTCATCCCAGTTTTTCTTTACAGATTCTTTCCATTGTCAATACCAAAACCTCAGACAGGAGGAATAAACACCTATGGGATTCAAAGCCAAGGCAGGTGCCCCTCTCCCTGCCCACAGTGCTCCTCCGCCACTCTTCGAGCAGCTCCTATGCAAGGCTGGCCATGTGTGACTCCTCAAGGAACCTTCCTCTTCTGATCTAGACATACCACTACCTGCCCTCTCCCTTTGAGCTCTTCTTTCATGATATTTTTCATAATAGTAATTATACAGTTATTTATTTCTCTTACTCCCCCTCCCCCTACTTAAGTTTAAACACAAGAACAGAGACGTTTTCCTGGTGCACTGATGTATTCACAACACTCAAACATGCCAAGAGGGTAACGGGAAGCATGAGACAGAGTTTTGCAGGAGCTGAGCAGACAGCTAGGGCTCTGTGAGGCTTTCAGAGCACTCCATCAACCACTACCTCTGCATCACATGATCACCACTAAAGATATGTTCTACTGCCTCAGAAGGCTCTTTGAGGGCAATCTTAGTCATTTTGTACTGGTACACAGACATGCTCAATAAATAATTTTGAACAAATGAGTGTCAAAAAGGACTCAGACATGGATAACTTCCAGAAACAGCTGGTCATGCTTAGTTAGATCATGCTTTTGCATGTGGCTCATGGTAATTTTTACACATATAATGTATTAGCTAAGTGATTTCTAATCCATGTGATTATACGTGTATACAGACATACAAATAAAAACACTCCATAAAGACAACTGTGCTTTCCAGGTGTTCCTAGCCTCTTTGGAGTCACTACTTTATAGTAGAGCTACTTGTAATTTATCTTCAAATAAAATTTAGAATCTATGTTTTAAACTGTTTAGAACCTATGATATTTTTGAAACTATTTGCAAGTTTCAACTTGTTGCTTCCTTCCAAGAAAGGACGCTTGTTATGAGACCCTCCTTAGATGCTATTAACTGGCCACACCCTTAAGTGCAAATCTGAGAACTCTTAGGAAAAGTGTTCCAAATGCTTGCTCATGCCATCGTGGTTTTAGAAACATAAAGGTTAGCTCTGAGTAGTATTAAAACCATTAGCCAGCTACTTCATAAACATTCAGACTGTATTCTTTTTTGGGTGGGGAGTACCCACGGCATATGAAAGTTCCCAGGCCAGGGACTGAACCTGCACCAAAGCAGTGACCCCAGCCTCTACAATGACAAGGTGGGATCCTTAACCCACTGTGCCAAAAGGCAAGTCCTTTGTATTCTTAACTCTATTACTAGATCAACAGGCTAGAGAACAAAGAAATCATGTAATATGTAAGCTTACTGTGTTCCATATGCACATAAATTATTCAAATATATGATTCTCTAATGATTTTCCTTTGCTTATAGCTACGTAATCAAGAATACTATGACTGTACACACATACAAGCATACAAACTAAACTCTATTAAGACATTTGTCAATGTAAATAACTATAAAATCAATAGGACCAACTTGACTTAACCTAAATACACAATACATTCTCAAATGAATTCAATGCCTATAGACCTACCACTTATTGGTTAATTCCAGCACACTTAAAGACTCAAAACCTATCATTGTGCCAAACGACGAATTATTTTTAATTATCATCTTTTTCAAGTTTGGTCTCCACATCAGTTTAGAATTTCTTCAGGATAAATTAGGGAAAGACTTCAGCAGACAAACAGAGGATGAGGGTCAAATTCTAATTTTTTTTTTTTTTTTTTTGCCTTTGATTTGTAGAGCTGCATGTGTGGCATGTGGAAGTTCCCGGGCTAGGGGTAGAATCAGAGCTGCAGGTGCCAGCCACAGCCACAGCAACACAGGATCCGAGCCGCATCTGTGACTTACATCACAGCTCACGGCAACACTGGATCCTTAACCCACTCAGGAAGGCCAGGGATCGAACCACACCCTCATGGATACTAGTTGGGCTCATTACTGCTAAGCCACAATGGGAACTCCTCAATTCTAATTCTGACAGCTACAGATGTTACAAAAGTTTCCAAAACTCCTTGTACCTCAGATTTCTTTTTCTGGAAAATGGGGAAATTGTACCTGTTTTCCTCTCATGAGACAACTGTAAAATAGAGATAAAACTGTAAAAAAAGATAAAGCATAAAAATATAGGTTTAAATATAAACCCATTGAAGGCCCTTTAATAAATAGACTTCCATTTACACCATACCACCTAATCTTTAGAAGCCTTAAGAATAGTGCACACAGCCTAGCATTCAGAGCCCTGAACTGAAATAAACTATTCCCAACATGATCTCATGAGGAAGAAAATAAAGGAAGAAGAAGAACAAAGATGATCTTTCAATTGGTATCCCTCAACTTCAGTGAATTAAAAGCAAGGAGTATTCTTCCCTGGCCTTTCTGGGTAGAGTGCTTTCTATAAATTAGTCTAGAACTTACAGTAACCAAGGTATGACTCACAGATGAGACATCAAACAACACTATTTGAAGTATTAAATGTCTATAATATTATTTCCAGGTATAGCAATATATTACTTATTAAATTCTTACACATCTTATTTTCTCAAAGGATAGCTTATCAGACCTCACTATTTTCCATTGGTTAAGACTCTGTCTCAAAGTGAGCCACTACATAAAGCGAGTTTCTTTCAGTTTGCTGTTTATGATTTAATACTGCTAAAATCCACTCCCAAGAATAGAAGACTTAATCATCATTTTCTGTTTCAATCTGTAAGTCTAGCTATTAGATAAAATTATAGTTCAGAAATTCATCCCACTATAATAATCCACGACACTACCATACTATGCTACCGCCTGTACTAGTGCTCTAAGTTTAAATGGATCTATCACTGAAAGGTAATAACTGATGGATGACGTATTTTGAATCCTAGCGCCATTTGGAAGGAACTGAAATACTTTTAATTATGTATGCACACGACACAAAAGCACAGGACAGGTACTTCTTTTTCCTAATGCTCTATTCAAAGACAGAGATGGCTAATGTGACTTTCATAATATATATATATTTTTTGATGCAGCACAGTAACATTCAATTTTTTTTTTCTTTTTGGCTGTTTAGAGCCACACGTGAAGCACAAGGAAGTTCCCAGGCTAGGGGTCAAACTGGAGCTGCAGCTGCAGCCTACGCCATGCCTACGCCACAGGCACAGCAACACAGGATCCGAGCTGCATCTGTGACCTATAGCACAGCTCACAGCAATGCTGGCCCCTTAACCCACAAGGCCAGGAATGGAACCCATATCCTTAAGGATACTACTCAGATTCTTAACCCATGGGGCCATAACAGGAACAAGAATGACAACATACCAATGTTTTTAATGATTATAAACTCAGAACTAAATCTCACACCCAGCTATTGAACACCACAAGAAGACATTCATTTCCTGGACTAAAGGCAGGATCGCTTTACGATAATCAAGAGAAAAGGCCTCATAAATCATTACTCAACCCCTCCACTGCCACAGTGTTTTACTTAATAGATGAAGAAACCAGCTCAGAGTGATGGAGTAATTTGCCTAAAAAAATACTACTAGTTGCACAGCCAAAAGAAATCAAGTTCACCTTTTTATTTTTGAGAGGTATATGATGGTAAGAACATGTTTTATTTTTAGAGGCTGACGAAATGATTACTATACCACTATATTATTCACACTTCCTCCCAGGAAATTATCCTCTCTTGAATTTTATCAGGCTCAGGATGTATTGTATAAACTGTTCCCCTAATAAAATGGGCACAGATAAAAGATAACCCTCTGACTTTTAAAGATTAGAAAAGGAATACTGCTAAGGTAATGACTAATGTGGTTACATTCCTTCATTACTTCTGAAGCACATGTTCACCAACTTTAATAATTGCATTCTGTGATAGATTGGTTAGAAGAACATACATATCATATTAGATGCTATCATATTTAAGGAGGAAAGAAAGCACTTTCTCTAATTTTTTTAATCAAAAGATTTCTCAGTATTAGATATTTCTGATGTTAAAAAAATCAATATGGGCAACAGAAACCAGATTCAGAATTATTTTTAAAGGAGATTTATTTTTATTAATGCTTACACATAAGATTTATTAACAATTTCATAATTATCCTCAAAGTAGCTCACTGTTCACTTAGTGTTTTTCTTTGTCTCATTACTATGAAGTTAGAGTTTCCAAAATATTATTCTCCCAGCAGAATTCAAACATATCAGCACTAAACCAGATAGAGTAATACACTATGAACCAATTTATACGATTTATACCAGTAGCTGATATGAATGTATGCCTAAAAGGCTTAAATGATTTCAAATTATTAAAATTTTGAAAATGGGGATAAAATGAGTTCAACAAAGAAATGTCCCTTCAACAGTTACCATCCCTCTACGAGTTAAATAAGTTAACAATTGACACAACATAAGTGACTGAATTTCGTGATATATATGACACTAGTGAGCAGTAGGATCTCTGGGGAAGTGAAGTGTACAAGTTCACCTAAAGCTATTAAGTTTTTAAAAAATGAAGCATACAAAAAGTACAACATTCTGATTTCAAGTGCTTTCTTGATGCTAACAGACTTAACCAAGGAGTATGTCCACTCCATTTTTTTTTTTTTTTTAGCCGTGCCTGCACCATGTGCAAGTTCTCAGGCCGGGGACTGAACCTGCACCACAGCAGCGACCTGAGCCACTGAACTGACAATGCCAGATCCTTAACCCACTAACCACCAGAGAATTCCTCCATTCCCATTTTTATAACATACACAATATTATAAAACACACATTTAAATAAAATGGTACTTTAGAAAAGAATGTTTAAGTTATTTGTTTACACATGCCAGATTATAACCTTGAATCCATAAATTCAGTTTTGAACTGATTTGTCTTTTGATGCTATACACATTGAGAACAAAGCAGCTGAAACTAGACATTTAACAGCAATTTAAAAACCTCACTCTGGGAGTCATTATCTGATAATTCACACACTATATTGAAGTTTGATTTGCAAAAATTGCGTTGGTTAATTTCTGTGGAAGGGAAAACGTTATATACGATGGCTTTCCAAAATATGTTATGAAAATGAAATTGCATAAATGAAATCAAATTCTGCAGCCTAACAAGAATTTTCTATGTACGAATTTTAGCTAATAAACATTTTTCCTTTAGTAATGCAAATTTTCTTTCTTTTTGCTGTGATGTGAAGCAAGTGCTTATCAAATCTCTATTCCTACAGTGATCCTATTTTTAATGAAAATATTACTAAAATTTCATCTCTACCTAATAACACAGAATTTTACCTAAAGCCTGAATTCTGGGCATCTCTACGTGATTTTTTTTCTTTCAATTATATCTCATTGTAGTCTTCATTTTCTATTCATTGGGAATTGATGAGTTGAGTTACCTTTTATCCAAGAGAGATGCATAATCAAATCTCAGCTAAATAAAAGGGGAAACCAGACAGCTTTACTTTAGCTTTTCTTTAATGATAATTGTATAAAAAGCTCTTGGCTGAAAAAAAAATCAATGCAACATTTCATGTGGTTAAATTATTGACAGGATGCTCACTGATAAATCAGATACAACTTCACTGCCTTACTTCCATTTTAATATGCCTAATATCAATTTATAACTATAGGAAAGCACTTGTAAATTTTAAAATAGTCTTATGGCTGTAGAAACTATCAACAAAGAGACAGTCAAGAGTTATTAATTCTATACTTGTCTTAGGAATATTTGAAATTTGCCTCACAACATCCCTGTGAGGTGGGGAGTTAAGTGTTCTCATATGACAAAAGAAATGGATCAAGAAATAAGTATCAGATTACATGTAGGAAAATTGCTACATTAAAGTCTTAAAAAAACAGCATCTATGAATCAGTTCTACTTTGAACTCCAGGAAAATCAGGTTGCTTGTTTTTTTCACTGTCTTTATCAGGAATAATAGCTATTTTGATTTTTAAGAAGCAAAATTTTTTTCATCAAGGCCTTTTACGACTTCTGAGTATGAAGTGTAGGAAAAATAACAGGACTTTGCCAAAGCAACAAAACGCAAGATGCTGTGCCAACTCATTTTTTTTTCTTCTGCTACTCAGAGACTCTTAAATGCTATCTAGGCATACACAGGAATTCGTTTGGTTAATTATCTTCTTTATAGGTACTAGCCCTTTTGATTCTTCAAAGTTAGATCTGTGATGACTTGGTTTCTTCCATGTCAGATACTCTCTCTCGGTCAGGGACTATTTGCAACTTTTCAATTAGAATAAGCTGTTGATCCTCTTCTTCCATGGGGAGTGGTGACTTCGCTACATTCCAAAACTAAAGGTGGCCACAGAAGTCATCTACTAAGCAAAACTGGTGGTCTCCACAGTAGGGAAAAAAAAAAGCCAAATTGGAAAACTGATCTTTTCTGACTTAAAAAAAATCTATCCAGCAGGTATCAGGATGTAAGGAAGTAAGAAGTCCCGTTTTTCCATAAAAAGAAAAAATGTTCAAAGAGAAATTTTTCTTAAAATGGGAAGTGAGGGAAAGAGAATCAAGTCCATTTAGGAATGTGATTTTTCTTCTTCATTGTTTCTATCCAAGATACCTATTTCTGTCCAAAACATCAAACTGTGATATATGTCTAGTACAAGTTCAGGGCCTGACACCTATCAGGTACTGTAGGTTGTGAAACCTCTAAGAGAAAGTACATCCCCTAACTATGGAAACTAAGACTTTCTGACAATAAGTAATAATGATGGAATGGCTTAGCTACACCTTTTAAAAGAAGCTGAAAAACATGACTACTACACAATAGCAGTGTTTATGGCCTCAGATAACACCCAATGATAGGGTTCTTCATGTAATTTAACAGATTATTAATACCCATTCTCTCTATCTGGAGAGGAAAAAACATCTAGTATTTCATAGAGCCAGAAAGGCTTTAGGTTGTCTCTATAATACTAATGCTTGTGAGTAAAGCATACCCTAAAACGATCCAATTACAAAATACTATTCAGCCAAAGGATCAAATATACCTTCTAAAGTCACTTCTGCTAATGTGCTTTTCCATTAACTTCATGTTACAGATGCCAGAGCAGTTGTGAAGGAAAGCTCTCTATAAATCTCTATATAACTTACATTAAGTATCATGGAGAACTTCTACTGCTTAAAAAAATTTTTTTTTTAATGGCCACACCTGCAGCATTTAGACGTTCCTGGGCAAGGGACTGAATCTGAGCTGTAACTGTGGCAATGCACGTTCCTTTTAACACACTATGCTGGGCCAGAGATTGATCTGCACCTCTGCAGTGACCACAGCTGCTGCAGCTGGGTTCTTAACCCACTGTGCCATGGCGGGAACTCTCAAAATTTTTTAATTAAAAAAAAAAACAAAACCTGGAGTTCCCTGGTGGCTCAGTGGGTTAAGGATCCTGTGTTGTAACTGCTGTAGCTCAGGTCATTGCTGTGGAGTGGGTTTGATCCCTGGCCCAGGAACTTTCTTATGCTACAGGGGTGGTCGAAAAGTAAAAAAGAAAAAAAAACTTTGGTCCCTAAATAAATGTGACTAAACAATTTTTTTTTCTTTCTAGGCCCACATCTGTGGCATATGGAAGTTCTCAGGCTAGGAGTGGAATCGGAGCTACAGCTTCAGGTCTACACCACAGCCACAGCAACAGTGGATCCTTAACCCACTGAGCGAGGCCAGAGATCAAATTTGCATCCTCATGTATACTAGTCAGATTCGCTTCCACTGTGCCACAACAGGAACTCCGTGACTAAACAATTTTGACTAAATTTATCCAGGGACTTAATTTTGTACTTTGTATACATAGGCAAGCTTTAAAATGTCTATGGCATGATTATAATATCTTTATATTGCTTAAAGATTAATGTGCAAGTATGCTGCAAACTCTTTTAGAGTATACATATCCAGCAACACAACCCCTTCGTGGTAAACTAAGCAGAACCACTGGTGTAAAACAAATTCTGATCATATAACTGCTCATTTAAAATAATCATCAGCTGAAATTTCTATAATGCAATAAAGAAATCAGAGTTATGTGTAATGACTAACTTGATATGTGTATTTCTATTCATATTTAATAAGAACATCTTTACATTCATTGAAATAATGCTATGCTTTATCCAGCATCATCTTTAAGACTATTGACAGCTTTCCTCTTTTTAAAAAGGACATATTTTTATTAATTTTACTTAATTAAAAAGCTATGAAGAAAAAAGTCAACTATATCACTTAAAAAATTAAATAGTAAGTAAATGTACCCACATCCCACCCTCTATAAAACCCGCTTCACGTATTTTAGAGATAATAAGCTAGAAAACTGGAAGGTTTCATATTTTTGGATAGGGAAACTGAGGCCTAGTGATGAATTCTACATAAAAAATTCTTCCTCTCAAATCAAGTTTTTTTTTCCTTTAAAATAAACTATCAATTACCTTTTAAGGAGTAAGTGTAAGAAAGTATATGACTATATTTGTGGCAGCAAAAATTCCTAAAGCTACCAACTGAGGAGAAGAAATCATTAAGCAACCAGGATGAACATTAATGGGAAAAGCACTAAAAAACTAGGAATACAGGGGAACTTTCTCAGCCTCACAAAGAGCATCTATGAAAAGCCATAGCTAATAAGATACCTAATGATGGAAGACTAAAAGCTTTCCCCCAAGATCAGGAACAAGACAGAGATGTCCACCCTTGTCATTTTCATTCACATTGTACTGAAGGTTCCAGATGGAGCAATCAGTCAAGAAAATGAAATAAAAGGCATCAAGAATGGAAAGTAAGAAGTAAAATTATCTCTATCTGCAGACGATATGATTTTGCATACAGAAAATCCTAAGGAAGCTATTAAAAAACTATTACAACTAATAAATAAATTGAACACTTTTATAGGATGCACTATCACTATACAAAAATCAGTTGTATTTCTCCATGTGGAAATGAACAATTAGGAAATAAAATTAAGAAAAAATTCCATTAATAATGGCATCAAAAAGAATACTTAGGGACAAATTTAACAAAAGTGCAAAACTTATAGTCTAAAAACTAAACAACACTGTTGAAAGAAATTAAAGAACTAAATAAGTGAGAAAATATCACATGTTCATGGATCGACAGACTTAACATTATTAGACGGCTACATAAACAGTTCCACTAAGTCAATGCAATTCTTGTCAGAATCCCAACTGGCTTCTTTGCAGAAATTCACAAACTGTTCCAAAAATTCACACAGAAATTCTAGGGACTTGAAGAACAGTCAGAACAATCTTGAAAAGAATAAAAATGGAGAACTCACATCCCCAACTTCAAAACTTACTAAATATTGCACATTGTAAAACAACTACAATAAAAACAAATTAAAAAAAACTTACTAGAAATCTACCATAATAAAGAATGGCATGAGGATTGATTAGTGAGATAGAACTGAGAGTTCAGAAATAAACCCTCACATTTATGGTCAAGTGATTTTTGACAAGGATGCCAAAACAATTCAAAAGGAAAAAAAGTCTTTTCAACAAATGGTACTGGGACAACTGGATATCCACATGCACAAGAACAAAGTTGGGTCTCTCTCCTATATTATAAACAAAAATACTCAAAATGGCCCACAGCTAAATATAAGAATTAAAACTATAGAACTCTCAGAAGAAAACATAGGTGTAAATTTTTGTGATCAGATTAGGCAATGGTTTCTTACAGAGGACACAAAAAGCACAAGCAACAAAGGAGGGGAAAAAAAGATAAATGTAAATGAGACTTAAAATGAACAAATTTTGTGTTGCAAAGGACACCATCGAGGTGAAAAGACAACCCATAGAATTGGAGAAAATATGTGTGAGTCATTTACCTGATAAGCATTAATATACAGAATAAATAAAGATTTACAACTCAACAACAAAGAGACCCAGTTAAAAATGGGCAAAGGATCTGAATAGTCATTTCCCCAAAGAAGATACACAAGCAGCCAATAAGCATATGAAAATATGCTCGACATTAGCCATCAAGGAAATACAACTCAAAACAGCAGTGAGATACCACTTCACACCTACCAGGATGACTAGAATAAAAAAGACAGATAATGACAAGTGTTGATGATGATGTGGAGCAACTGGAACACTTACATACCACTGGTGGGAATTTAAAATGGTGCAGCTCAGCAAAGGAAACCATGAGGAAAAGAAAAAAAAAAAAAAGGGACAGCTTATGGAATGGGAGAAAATAGTTGCAAATGATGCAATTGACAAAGGCTTAGTCTCAAAACTATACAAACAACTTATACAACTCAACAGCAAAAAAATATAAACAACTCAACTGAAAAAGACCTAAATAGACATTTCTCCAAAGAAGACATATAGATGGACAAGAGGCACATGAAAAAAAATGCTCATCACTAATTATTAGAGAAATGCAAATCGAAACTATTTTGAGGTAAAGACACATGTACTCCAACGTTCACTGCAGCACTCTATACAATAGCCAGGTCATGGAAACAACTGAAATGTCCATCGAGAAAGGAGTGGATAAAGAAGATGTGGTACACAATGGAATATTACTCAGCCATTAAAAGCAAAGAAATAACAGCATTTATGGCAACATGGATGGACCTAGAAATTATCATGCTAAGTGAAGTCTGTCAGACAATGAGACACCAAAATCAAATGCTACCACTTACATATGCAATCTAAAAAAAGGACACAATGAACTTCTTTGCAGAACAGATACTGACTCACAGACTTTGGAAAACTTATGGTTTCCAAATGAGACAAGTTGGGGGGTGGGGGGATGCACTAAGGGTTTAGGATGGAAATGCTATAAAACTTGGTTGTGATGACTGTTGTACAACTATAAATGTAATAAAATTCATTAAGTGATTAAAAAAAAAACTATAATGAGGTACCATCTCACACCAGTCAGGGTTATCATTAATCAATCTACAAATAACAAATGTTGGAGAGGGTGTGGATAAAAGGGAACCCTCCTCCACTGTTGGTAGGAATATAAATTGGAACAACCACACTATGGAAAACAGTATGGAGGTACCTCAGAAAACTAAATATAGAACTACCATATGATCTAGCAATCCCCCTCCTGGGCATATATCCAGACAAAACTTTCATTCAAAAAGATATATGCACCCCTATGTTCATCACAACACTATTTACAAGAGCCAAGACATGGAAACAATCTAAATGTCCATCGATAGATGAATGAATGAAGATGTGGTATATATACATAATGAAATGCTATACAGCTATAAAAAAGAACAAAAGAGTGCCATCTTCAGTAAAATGGATGGAACCAGAGATTCTCATACTAAGAGAAGTAAGTCAAAGAGAAAGACAAATACCGTATGATATCACTTATATGTGGAATGAATAAAATATGGCAAAAATGAACTTATATACAAAAAAGAAACAAATTCATAGACATGGAGAACAGACTTTTGGTTGTCAATGGGGATGGGGAGGGAGTAGAATGAACTGGGAGTTTGGAGTTAGCAGATGCAAACCATTGCATTTGGGGTGGATAAGCAATGAGTTCCTGGGAACTACTTCCTGAGAACACAGGGAACTACGTTCAATCACTTGTGATGGATCATGATGGAAAATAATAAGAACTTATATATATGTTTAACTGGGTCACTTTGCTGTACAGCAGAAATTGAGAGAACATTGTAAATCAACTATAATAAAAAAAAAATTTTTTTTAAATGGTGCAGCTGCTTTGCAGAATAGTCTGGCCGTTCCTCTCAAAGTTTAAACATAATTACCATATGACAGCAATTCCACTTCTATGTATACACTTGGAGAATAAAAAATATCTATCTATAAAAAACTAGCATAGAAATGTTCACAGAGCATTATGGAACCTCCAGAAAGTGGAAACAAAATATCTGTCAACTAGTGAATGGGTAAATAGAATACCATTCAGTAATAAAAGGAAACAAAGTATTGACACATTCCAAAACATGGATATACCTTGAAAACACACACTAAAATAATCCAGTTATAAAAGACCACAAATTATATGATTTTATTTATATACAATGTCTAGGACAGACAAATCTACAGAGAAAGAAAGCAGATTAGTGGTTTCCTAGGCCTGGGGGAGGCGGGAAGTATGTGAAGTGGAAGAGGGAAGCGACTGCAAATGGGTACAGGGTTTTGGGGGGAGGTAATGAAAGTGTTCTCAAATTGATTTTGGTGATGGCTGCAAAACTCTGTAAATATGCCCCAAATCGCTGAATTACACACTTCAAATAGGTGAATCGTCTAAGTATGTGAATTATATCCCAATAAAACTACTATTAACAATATTAATAGCTAAGTAGACTGCTAGAATTAAAAAGGTAAATTATTCTTCATATTGGTACCTTTGTTAGCCCTGCCTAGCATACCGTGTATTTTTGATGCTAATGCTCAAGCTGCACCAACTTATTTACCTCTTTCTATTGTCTCAGTGACAGTAAAAGCAGATACACATTTTTTTTTTCACACAACGCAATTATTCCTTTATCCTAACTAAAAACAGTATGGGGCTACCAATGAGGCTTAGCCAGAAGCTAAGACTCTAGCAGAGGCATGTAGCAAGTGATAGTAAATATGTGTTGAATAATGACTTTAAAAAAATGAGACAATGAGTAGCTGAAAAGTGACAATGAAAAAAAAAATACTCTTGGAATTGAGCAGAAGGAGAGCTGCTACCACCAGGATGGATCCTAATGATCACTGACTGGAGTCCTCCCTGGTCTAATCTAGCCATCAGCAAATAGTGAGGCTCAATACCTCTTCCCTGGAATTGCTTCCATTTCTGTAAAATGAAGTGGCTGGACTCTTTAGCAGTGGAAATTCCTTCTATCTCCAAAGTTCTAATAACAACATTTAGACTTCAACTTAGACCAGTCATAAAAATTAACTATTTTGTCTGCACTGAAAATATGGCTAATCTAAACAGCTGAACTATTTAATCATATTTACATTTTACACATTCTTCAAGGAAGGCAGTCCCGGAATATGACTATTTTCGGTACATTTAAATGAATTAATTGTCAGCTTATTTCTATGTGAAATGTGAGGCTGATGTGTTATCCCACAAAGCAAGCACTGGCTCCTGTCTTTACTTCTGCCAAATGTACACAGTACAACTCTCAATTTAAAAAAAAATCCACAGTCCCTTAATGCACTTCTTTTGAGTCAAATATTAAGCACTTGTGTTGAAAGGGTTTTTTTTGTTTTGTTTTGTGTGTGTGTGTGTGTGTGTGTTTTGCTTTTTAGAGCTGCACCTTGCTGCATATGGAAGTTCCCAGGCTAGGGGTCAAATCGGAGCTACAGCTGCTGCCCTACACCACAGCTACTAAAATGCCAGGTCCAAGCTGTGTCTGCAACCTACACCACAGCTCACAGCAATGCTGGATCCTTTACCCACTGAACAAGACCAGAGATCAAACCCACAGCTTCGTGGGTCCTAGTTAGGATCGTTAACTGCTGAGCCATTAAGGGAACTCCTGAACTTTTTAAGAAATGAAATTTTTAAAAACAGAGTTTGGTTACAATTGTTTCAAAAACACAGAATGTAAATATTGCCTAATTTCATAGAACATACATCACTAAATTACTTTGCACTGCATTTGTAATAAAAAGAAAAATCCCTCTCAAGAAAAGGATGAAAAATGATTCTATTAAAATGAAAACACACATTTTAGCATCTTTCACATATTTAGGTACTTAACATTGTTTATTAATAACACTATCTTTAAAATTTCTTTATACAAACAACGAAATTTTGAAGATAATTAGACTAGTCAGTTGACCCAAGTCTTTAATTAGAGTAACTATTTTCCTTCCTTCCTTCCTTCCTTCCCTCCTTCCTTCCTTCTCTTTCTTGCTTCCATTTCTTCCCTTCCCTCTTCTTTCCTTTTTTATTTCTTCTATGGCCACATCTTCTTCGTATGGAAGTTTCCAAGTTAGGGGTCGAATCGGAGCTGCAGCTGCCAGCCTATGCCACAGCCACAGCAACACAGGATCTGAGCCGCATCTGTGACCTATGCCACTGCTTGCAGCAATGCCAGATCCTTAACCCACTGACTGAGGCCAGGGATCCTTACAGGGTCCTCAGCCTGCTAAGCCACAATGGGAACTCCGAAAGTGACTGCTTTTCAAAGTATATAACATGTTATATTTTAACCTCAAGATCTTATGAACCTGCAGGTGTAATCCTGGCTGACTGGAGCACCACACCTAGGGCATTCAGAGCAGTTACTCAAATTCTGTGTGAGAAACTGTTTCTTCCATATGTTTAATGAATGTCTAGTAAGGACCAGTGATACAAAAGAATAAAACACAATCCTGCCCCAGGAGAGAGTGAAAAGCTAACATTAATCTGTGTATGTCAGTTTGGAGGCAACAGGGATTTAACAGAAGAGACACATAATTCAGTCTGAGGACACTAGAGAGAGCTCACTGGAGGAGGTGTGACTGGAGCTTAAAAGGATACATAGGGGTTCACCTACTACACTGTTGGTGGGAATGTAAATTCGTGCAACCACTGTGGAAAAGAGTATGGAGATTCCTCAGAAAACTAAAAATAGAATTACCATTTGATTCAGCAATCCCATTCCTGGGCATCTATCCAGGGAAAATCATGACTCAAAAAGACACGTGTTCTCCAGTGTTCATTGCAGAACTATGTACAATAGCCCAAGACATGAAAACAACCTAAACGTCCATTGACAGAGGAGTGGATAAAGAGGTAGTACATATACACACGGGAATATTACTCAGCCATTAAAAGGAAAGAAATAATGGCATTTGCAGTAACATGGATGGACCTAGAAATTACTACACTAAGTGAAGTCAGTCAGACAATGAGACACCAACATCAAATGCTATCACTTACATGTGGAATCTAAAAAAAGGACACAATGAACTTCTTTGCAGAACAGATACCGACTCACAAGACTTTGAAAAACTTATGGTTTCCAAATGAGACAGGTTGGGGGGTAGGGGGTTGCACTGAGAGTTTGGGATGGAAATGCTATAAAATTTGGTTGTGATGATTGTTATACAACTATAAATGTAATAAAATTCATTGAGTAGTTAAAAAAAAAAGGATACATAGGTGTTCAGTTGTTGGTGATCAGATTAGAGACAGGTGGGACGCAAGGAAGTATGGATCGTGTGTGCGCATGCACATGCACACAACCACTCCAAAAAGAGGGGAGAATATTCCAAAAACTAGAGGGCAAAGACTTGCAGATAAGCAATTGTATGGTTGCTTGGCAGTAAATGGAGGCCTATAAGCAACTGCAAGTAACTGCTACAGAACCTCAAAGTGATGAAGCTGGGGAAGCCTCATCTGATGACCATGGATTGGTCCACCCACAGCATGCCACTGAAATAGTTTAAGGAGAAAAGTGACATGGTCAGATTTTTGTGTATGAGAGGACTAATAACAGCTGTCGGAATAAAAGGTCGCGAAAGAGCAAATATCCTGGATTCCAAATCTCCAAATCATATCCTCCCAAATGCTACAACCATGAATTTATAAGGGTATTAGGACAATGAACATTACTAGCTGGGAATTCGTTAACCTCTTTACTTGGAGCTAAGCCATATGTAAATCAGAAAGATTCCTTTTAAAAGTCTAGACCAGAAACCAGACGAGTCATATAACCTTATCTCTCTATTTGGACTAATTTTTTAAAAAAGTTTCAATATCTTTGGATGAACCTTATACATTTCACCTTACCACACACTTCACAATTCCATACTGTCATACACACCACAAATTTCACACATTTATGTGGTTTGCTTGGCCTCTGCCTATACTCATACTTTCATTTTGTCTTTTACTATTCTTTTAAGAGGAAAGCCAAATCCAAAGGAAAAATATTTTGCCCTAGGTCCTAGATTAGAACTGTCCTTATCACACATCTACTTTCCAATGGAATCCCCAGGATGGTCTTTTAAGAACAGAAATGAAGAGGAAAAGGGAATTTTTAAAAGCCCTCCACAGGGAAGAGATAAATCTAAAATCAATCTACTCTACTATAAACGAATACATCTCTAACTCCAAGCTGGTCATCTGGAAAATAGAAACTAACAGTCACGAGGGATGGATTGGTGAAAACTCTTCCCATTAATTACATCGGCAAGGCAGAGGGGAAGAAGGCCAAGGGACCAGTCCCTACTGGAGGTAGTAATGTCATTACTCATATGAATAGTATTTTTCTTCTTGTAAATATCCCATATTAAGGGATGATTCCTGACAAAATGCTTTAGCAAATTTCTATATTCTCTTCTAAATCTTTTAGAGGACATTAAAATAGGATAGAGGTTGGTTCTTAAAAAAATTAAGATAGGAAATTTAAGTATACATATGTAAAAAGCTAATAAACACTCCTGGTCACTCAACTATTTTTCCTGTACCTTGTTTTAAAATATATATATGAATTATATGAATTATATGAATTATTAAATATATGAATTAGTTCTTAGTTCCCAGAAAGTGCAGACCGATATACACTGCCAAATTACCATAGCACCTCTTATAAAATGCTATCTGTTCAGAATTATGGTAAAGGAAATTCTGAACTCTCCAAACTGTTGCACTGTGATTTCTCATAAACTGTCTCAACATTCTAATTAATTTTTAAAAAATGATTTCTAATTTTTGAGGTTCTACAGTATAATAATAACAATATTTAAGTCAATTTTAATTGTAACAAAAAGGGGAAGCCTACAAATTCAATTTTACATTTGCAAGTTTATCAACAATGAAGCGCTTCTTGTGATACCAAGTCCCAGCTTTATACAGTTTTATCTAAACAAGAGTTATCCATAGAAATTATTTCTATTTTAGTTCTTAACTATAATCTTAAAAGTTTTGCTTTCTATCCATAAAAAAGTGAAACAAATGGCACCACTATGGAGAATATAGTACCTCAGAGCTCCTAACAGTCATTCAGTTTTTTCCTGTTTGTATCATCTTCAAAGTAAGTACAAAATGTATCTGATTCAAGAGAAAATACTGTTTTTTAACTGTAACTAAAACAGTGTGTAAAATTTTCAATGAAACTTAGTTTTGCAATTATACAAAAATCCCTAGTCACAGTTTGTTTTTGTTTTTATGGCTGCAAGTGCAACATAAGGAAGTTCCCAGACTAGGGGCTGAATTGGAGCTGTAGCTGCCAGCCTATACCACAGCAATACTTGATGCAGCTTGTGGCAGTACCAGACCCTTAACCCACTGAGTGAGTAATGCCAGAACTTGAATCCACATCCTCACAGACACTATGTTGGGTTCTTATTCCGCTGAGACACAATGGGAACTCCCCTAGGCAAAATGTTAAAGTAGTGGTTTTGGGAAATTCTGATAATAAATTAAGAAATTTACTAAATACAAATGGACCGAACTCACCCAGATTATGGTAAAACTGTAGTTATATTTATTTAAAGCAATATACTATGGAGTAATGTTTCTGCATATATCTTTCAATGAATATGTGTTGGAAACACAGAGTGGCAGAAAAATCTCTTTTACAGAATAGAAGATGCATGCAGTACCCCCAAAATGCACAAATTCTAGCAGCACCATGAGAATACATTATCTAAACATTAGAAGCATTTAAATATAATTGGTGCTCAAAACAGCCTAATCTCCATTAAGGTAATCAAATTGTTTTTAAAATTTATCAGTACAAAAATAGCTTCATGAACTGCTGCTGTATATATCTGCTCTCAACTCTCAAATATACATGAGCAGTTATTTGTCAACGTATTACTGTACACCTGAGGATCATAAATTTACAATGAACAAAATAAAAAGTTTCAGTGTTCAGGATTATATTTCAGTATGACATTCTCACAACACTGGGATATTATGACATTAACTATTTCCAAGAGGACTTTAGATAGCTTTAAATCTTTTTTTTAAACTGCAGAGTTTATTAAGAAATCACAAATGTAAATTCCAGAATACCATACAGCTGATACTGTGAAGCAAACGCCTCCTCACTGAAATGAGAGAACAAAATCTTCTCCCACTTACATATGCTAGCATATAGTAGTTATTTTATTTAGTTTACAGTTGACCCTTGAACAATGCAAAGGGTTAAGGATGCTGACTCTCTGTGTAGTCAAAAAGCCATGCACAACTTCATAGCTGGTTCTCCATATCTATGGTTCCACATCCACAGATTCAACCAACTACAGATCACATGGTACTATAATATTTACTGTCAAAAGAAATCCACAAATAAGCAGACAATTACAGTTCAAATTTGTGTTGTTCAAGGGTCAACCCTATGGCTAATCTAAAACTATATTCTCAAAGGATGCCCTGCTCAGTCCCAAAAGGGTATTACCACTTAGGTTAAAAATTTATTATCATTTTTGGCCCTACTTGCATCATGCAGAAGTTCCTGGGCCAGGGATCAAACCCATGTTACAGCAGTGACCCAAGCCTCAGTGGTGATCATGCTGGATCCTTTAACCACCAGGCCACCACGGAACTCCAAATTTTTTTTTTTTTGTCTTTTTGCCTTATCTAGGGCTGCACCTGCGGCATATGGAGGTTCCCAGGCTAGGGGTCTAACAGAAGCTGTAGCTGCCGGCCTTCGCCACAGCCACAGCAACGCGGGATCTGAGCTGCGTCTGCAATCTTCACCACAGCTCATGGCAACGCCGGATCCTTAACCCACTGAGCCAGGCCAGGGATCAAACCCGCAACCTCATGGTTCCTAGTCGGATTCGTTAACCACTGAGCCATGATGGGAACTCCTCCAAAAAACTATTTTTAAAGAAAAAATTGCCATTTAGATAAAATTTAATACCATTTCCTCTAAGAAATTAGTAAACATTTTACCCTCTCAATCTTTCTATTTTATATATCCCTAGACTTTTAAAAGCATTTAAATAAAAGCACTAAAAAAAAGTGTTAATTTATTGAAACTTACTCAATGAGAATGTTTTTGCATAGTTTACGTCAAGGACACAAAACAGTACTATAGCACTTGACTAAGGAGTATTGAGTAGCCCATATAGTTAAAATTTAGTTTAGAGCATCATTTTTAAAAATCAAAGAAAAGAATAAAGGTAACTCTATAATGCCAGTGAATTATACAGAATATAAAAAGCTGTACTAGCTTAATAAATTTTTTAAAAATTCCAAAAGTAATTTTAAAAAGTATTTATGAATGAACTTTTATGTCTGGAATTTGCTTTAAAAATAATACAAAAGTGTAAGAGTGGGTAGGATGAGAAATGAAATAAGACTGACCATTTTTTCCTAACTATTGAAGCTGGGAAATGTGTTCACAAGGGTTCATAACAGTATTTCCTCTTTTAAGCACACATGAATATTTATGTAAGTTTAAAGACTAACAAAAAAAATCTTGCTTTTTTTTTTAAAGGAAAGTAATACTTCAAAACATAAAAAATAAAACTTATAGAGAGTAAACAAACTATAAAAATGTTACTAAAATTTTCAGGACAAAATGAAAACTAGGGCCTTCTTCTGGTATATCAATTAATGAATTAATAAAATTTGAATTTTAAGAAAAGCACAAGTTGGCTTGCTATGGAGCTATTACTACAATCAACTCAATTAACTTGACTGACTAGGTCACTGTTCCTGTTCCTTATATCCTTCCACCTTTAAAAGAAAAAAAAACAAAATCGCATAGATATTCTAGGGATTTCACTCTTAATTTAGCAGTAAAATGGTATTAACCAGCACAGAGGAACACTGGCAAAATATCTTTTTTGCGATTTATTCATTCATTTTTTTGGGGGGGTGGTGCACCTATGGCATATGCAGGTTCCCAGGCCTAAGTCAGATTAGCCACAGCCACGGCAACACGGGATCCGAGCCATGTCTTCGACCTACACCACCGCTCACAGCTCACACCTTAAAGCACTGACTGAGACCAGGGATGGAACCCACAACCTCATGGTTCCTAGTCTGATTCGTTTCCGCTGCACCAAGACAGGAACTCGCTATTTATTCTTTTTTGTTGAAATAAGTACCAAGGAAGAAAGGCAAAAATAAATGGTATAAATAAGCCTTAAAAACATGGATTTTAAATTTTTCATTGCCATGGGAAAAAAGGATAGTTTATCGAGTTAAAACGTTTCTGAGCTTCAGGTTTAAAATAGAGATTACTTTAATATTTGTGTCTCTAATTCATGAAACACTGATCGTATTTCTACATAGTTCTCCTAAAATAGGGACAGTTATTAACTTCCTGACACAACCATGTGCTTGTTTTGGGGATGTGACTAAAATGCACTATTAACTCACTGGCAGGACATACCAGAGTCAAAAGAGCTGAGTTGCAGTCCTTAAGTTGTTACTAGTGAATTATGTGACCTAGAACAAATCCTTTAACTTCTGGGATTTAGCCTCCTCAAGTGCCAAAGGTACATGCTTTCAAACCCTGATGTTTTACCCTATAATCCAGCACATACATTAAATACGTATGTTACTGAAACACAGTTTCTGCCTTTAATGAGGGTTTTATTCTGAGGTTTCCTATTTAATTTCATTCTAGATCACTTTTCAGAATGTCATGAATAACCTTAGTTGGTTTCAAATCACCACAGTTTGAAAAATCCTAGATTATACCATCTCTGTGGTCTCCTCAAACTGATATTTTGACATTAACTGTAAAATACGCAATCTTTCGGGTAGAAATCTTGATTCAATCAAGTAACTAGGTGATTATTCATTAAGACTGACTGATATAAAATCAAAACAAGTTCAGAAAGTAAGCTAAGGTATTTTTTAAATAATATGAAAACTAAGATTATATTAACACCTTTAATATAACTAAAAGCTTACACTGACTTGTTAAATTTTCAGAACTCAAATATCTCCTTGGCTAATCTATATATTTCAGTAGTCAAAGAACCTGTATCTTCACATCAAAGTAAATAATTCCTATTTGACTCCCAAGAACAGAAAATCAATAAAAGATAACCAATTGCAGTTAGTAACTCCAAATACTAAGATTAGCAAAATAACACTCAGGAAATCTGAGGTACACAAACTAGAAATAGTTTTTAAAAATGATAAATACAAAAGTTCTTATTTCTTAATGCTTCAGAATTCAAAGCACATGTCTTGTTTAAGTGTCAGCCAAAGAATCAAGTTTATAATTATGTTCAGTGCAGTTACATTTATTTATTAAATGACTATGTTAAATATAATTTAATAGGAAAGAAAATTTTCCTTCCCCCAACATAAATATTTTTTAAAGTGCATATGAATCACATTGCTCTTTAACAGTAATTGTGTCTTTTAAAAACCAATTAGGTTTACAAAACAATGTAAACATATAGGCTTGAGATTGGAGGAACCAAAAATGTCTATGTGTTCAGTAATTTATAGCTATAGAAAAGACAATACATTTACACTACAACAGTTAAAGTATGAACTCTATGATAATTGCAAAATTTGACATTTTATGCAAAATTATTAGCATTTTAAGGAACTAGAATAGCCTTACAATCAAATAGTTTTCCCCCCATTCATTCATAAAAAAACTTAAACTAATTTCTTCTTCCTCAGCCTGTCTATGAGGTCCCTCAATGTTAGCCTCTAATAAGTTAAGTTCTGTGCCCCTAATATTCAACCAATTCAATCAAAATTAAAATTCTCAGGAAAAAGAGTTTTGAATATATCATTTCACAATTCTTCTGAATATGTTAAATAATTTGATTTTGTGAACTGGTCCAAAAAGAGATGTTCAACAAAGGAAAACTGTTTTCTTAATATTAGCTAAAGCTACCTAGGTCAAAAGATTCCAAAGAAGGATAATATCTGACATATTTGTTTACATTTACAATATTTCAGTTTCATAGACCTTCTTACAGCATAACAATATCACCATATGGAAAATAATTAATGTAACTGCTCTGGAACACATTTAGGATAAACTGCATCTTTTTAAAGTATCAAATTCTTTAAAATTCAGAAGCATGTGAAGATGTATCTCCTGTTAGTTGGTGTACAAAAATAAATCTGACATTAACATTAACAGGTCCATGCTACAAGTAATTCCGATACCTTGTCTCCTTCTTTGAAATTGTACAATGAGGTCACCTCTAACAGTGTGGAGAAGCTCAATGTCAGAGTAGGAAGCCTATTTAAAAAAATTATAGCCCTCAAAAACATACGTGAAAATGGAAACCAGGTGAACAAACAAGGCCTTTTAGGTGCTGGGTTAAGAATAAGTAAAAGAGATCTGTAATAACATCTTGTTTCACTGAAAGACAATTTGTACTATGATTAGTTCAACAGCCCTTTTTCTACAGATAATGGAAATGTTTACTTCCGGCCATCTAGGCAACTATAAAGTATAAATTATTAAAACTTTTCAGAGGTTACCAGGTTTAAATAAAAAGTCTGACCTGGATTTTTCTACCAGGGTTGTAACTTGGCAAGATTTATCTAACAGCAAGTAAGTTTCCCTAACTACACGTTTTACTTAATCATGATGATTGAATTGAATCTGTACCTATGTGAAAATGGCAATGCATTCTGAGTCGGTTCAGGCCTTGGCTCTGAGTTTTGAGTCACATCAGGTGTTCTTTCATCGTCTGTCCCATTGATACTTTCTGGCGTTAAAGGAGACTGAAGATCCCCGCCTGCTGATTCCTTTAAAAAAAAAAAGGAGAAGTGGAGATAAAAAAAATGTTATGCTTTTGTTAAAATACACAAGGTCATCTAAAAGTTAAAACTGACCCTGAGGTAGGCTTATTTTTGTCATACGGTTATCTTTCAATTTAAATCTAAGTCAGACGTAAAGAATGAAATTTGAAGGAGAAAAAATTTAAAGCAAAGCAACTCACAAGAAAATGAGCTGAAACCATACAATTAAAAAACGCAAACATAACAGTATTTAGAAACGTAGTTTCAAAGGACAAAAACTTTTAGGTTTATACAGCAATTAACTGATTGGAATAAAAGATATTCAAATAACTACCTACAAAGAAAAAGAAGATGAAACAAAAATACAAGAAGACCTTAGTTTTTATTTGGGAGGGTAGGAAGGTAAAGAGAATGAAATCTTCAACAAGTCTTAATTTTTTTTTATTTGTCATAGTTTTCAAGAGTCATTTAGAAAGTAAACAGAAATATTTCTATAATATTTTATATAAAATGATGTCATTAGTGTATTTCAGCTTTTCTTTCCTGAATAGTTATATTTCTCTTCACGGAATTTCCTTTATTTCTATCAAGGTAAGTTTAACTTAACCCAGTCGAAAATAAACAGAATTTAAAATAAAGCTCATGCTGGCACTCTTGTGACTGCCATTTGCAGATTACCTAAAATTTATATTAGAAATCAGAATGAGGAATCATCTGATAAACCTGTAAACCAGGCGAAGTCCTAGCACCAGACTGTTAAAGAGCAGCTTGGTGTACCCTTTGCAATCTCTGGCCAATAAAACCACAACTGAAATGGCTAGGTTAGGGAAGAAAATGAAAACATCAGTGTTTAACAGGGGAGTGGCTGAGCATGGTCATGATTTGTCAACTTGAAAGAACATAAGACTTCCTCAAATAAAAACAAGAATATGTGTAATACAGGAAAATCCTTACAACTAGAAAAAAGGACAATAAAAGAAGATATCTAGATTATGATAATTTATATACTCTACATAAAAACTGTTACACATCAAAAAGCACTAGGAAGAAATATGTAAAATATCAATGTGGTGAAACCAACTTCCTTTTCTTGGACTTCTGATTTTATAGTACTGTGTCTTACTTCACATTTAAATATGTTAACTAATAGTACCACAATGTTAAAAATTACACAAGCTAATAAAGATCAAAAGGCTACTTCTTGATTCCATATTATCACTTTTTTCGATTATGCAAATAGAACCTCTAGTTTGATCTTTAAGTTCATTCTCTTTAAACCATTCTTCCAGATGTATTGTTTCTATTAACTGAACGAATGAATAGTTTGTAGTATTACATGACAACATGAAATTGTTTTACAACAGTCAAATCCTAGTAGGGAACAGTATCCAAAATGACTATTTCAAGATCAACTATGGACCATACTAATTAACCAGAAAAAGCTTAGGCAGGCAGTAAGAAACCATGAGGTATTCATGTTTGGTTTCAATAAATTAGGAAAATTTTCCTCCAAGAAAGCCCAAACCAAACTAAAATAATCAAGCAGACTGACCAATCGACTAAACAGTAAGTTGGTCGAGACCTGATTCAGTGGCAATGATAACAGACAAATCACCCTGGTATCCTAAAAGGGCCTAAACAGGATCAGTAACTAAGGATTTGCCGGAATCGGTTGATATGAGCGTGAGGATAAAAGCAGACCAGGATTAAAAGAGAGAGGAAGATGAGTGGTAGTTTGATTCCTGGTTCTTACCACCTGCTGGGGTAAAATAAGAATTATGATGCATAGGGTGTTGGGGAGGTTAGAACTGTTGATTCCAGAGAAGCAGACCTTCTCAGAGGCAAGATAAGGAGAGAAGGGAGAAAGGGATGGAGGTTGCAACAATTCACATATCTCAACACAGCCAGCTTTTCCTCTGAAAGCTCGAATATCAGCTATATTGGACAAAATGCATTTTTAAGTTACCCTAACATCATACGTAAAATGAAAACAAAAAGC
Source organism: Catagonus wagneri (assembly GCA_004024745.2). Classification (NCBI taxonomy): domain Eukaryota; kingdom Metazoa; phylum Chordata; class Mammalia; order Artiodactyla; family Tayassuidae; genus Catagonus; species Catagonus wagneri. The sequence continues at coordinate 3,790,483 of PVHT020004020.1, forward strand.
CCAAAGCATGATTTTTAAAGAAGGTTTAAAAAATAAAATTAATATGTGCTCACGAGAACAAGAAAAAGTTCCAACAGTACATAAGGGAAATGAAACTCCTCTGTCCTCTGACTATTCCAACTCCAACTAGCCCACAGGTAGCCAAAAGTATTGTGTGAAACCTGGAAATTCTACGTCTGCTAAAAATAGCACTGTGCAACCTGTTTTATTTAACATACTCCAAATATCTAGTTTTTTAATTTAAATTTTGTTTAGTTTCCTACATTCAACTTTAGTTATTCCTTAGAAACCCTAACTTTGATAAAGCCAACATTTTATATCTTTAAATCAAACATTAAAATAAAAAGCATGCAGGTTCCCTTGTGGCTCAGTGGCTTAAGGCTCTGGTGTTGTCACTGTAGCGGTTCTGTCTGCTGCTGTGGTGTGGGTTCAATCCCTGGCCCAGGAACTTCTCATGCCACAGGTGAGGCAAAAAAAAAAAAAAAACCCCACTAAAAAACAGAAAGCATGGAGGTATATTTGTTAGACCACAAACTTTTGAAAAAAGAGGGTAATTTCTCTTTAGAAGAGATTCCTAAACTAATATGGCTAGCCACTTCTATAGAAAATGTTTAAGGGAAAAAAAAATATATTCTTTGATCACAGATTAAAAAAGTGTAAAATATAAAGACTGAGATTTAATCTCCTTGTATCACCTCTCCATCCTTATTGCGAGAAAATAAAACTCACATATCCCTATACCAAAATAATCCAGAAAAGAAAAATAACAGTCCAATTGAAACAAATTTGCATATTAAAATTTAAGAGTATCAAGGAAGCCAAAACTAACAGATGTGACACCATTATGAAAAAAGGAGCCTGGGCACTGATTTAAGATTCAGAGAATGCTTCTTAAGAATTTTCTCTTTACAACACAAGGCCGGAAAAAGAATTCTGTGGGTGATCAAATCTGCATTTGTTTTAACCTGATTTCTATTAATAATCTATGTATCTTAAAATTACGTAATAGTGAAAAAATTTATTATTCAACGTTAAAAAAGATTTCTCTCTACTAATTTATGAAGTGGCGGGAAAGCCCCCTTCCTCCCTCCAAAGCAAAAGCCCTGTAAACATCTTAAATCACACGGAAAGGAAATGATGCTGACCCGCACTCCAGGCCAGGCTTTCGGGGTGATGTCACCAGCCTACTCTCAGGTGTATGAGCTGTAGTAGGAGAGTGGGGTGCCTAGAGTTAGCTCTACTTAAAGAAAAAAACTTGGGAAATAGTGGACAATCAATTATTGGTATGATTTATGTAAGAAAGATAACATGAAATTCCAATTAACAGATTCATATTCAAAGAAAAGGCTTCAGCTTTAAATCAGAATACTGGCAAACAAATGAAACACAATATTGTTGAATTTCAATTTATCCATTTAAAAGTATCTTATCCAAAAAAAAGTCTTTACATTCACTGACTTTTGAGATTAACTCATCAACTACTGGTTTTGATTCCAAAGGGTAAGAGGGCTTGTGGCTGTACCTCCTTGCCTCCCTACCTGTCTCTCTCCCTTTCCACCTGCTCTTCAACCTCATCAAGACTTACAATTCTTTTTTTTTTCTTTTCTTTTCTTTTTTCCCCCGGCTTTTTAGGGCCGTACAAGTGGCATATGGAGGTTCCCAGGCTAGGGGTCAAATCAGAGCTGCAGCCGCCGGCCTACACCACAGCCACAGCAATGCCAGGTCTGAGCCGTGTCTGTAACCTACACCACAGCTCACAGCCATGCAGGATTCTGACCCACTGAGCGAGGCCAGGAATCGAACCCACAATCTCATGGTTCCTAGTCAGGTTTGTTTCCACTCCACCATGACGGGAACTCCAAGACTTAAATTTCTTGACTCTCTGCTATTATGTTGTCAGGTTCAACCTGGCTCTACTTCTCTCCACACTTAGTCTACAACAGAAAGCCAGTCATCTGAATAATATTCTCACTAGCATCACCCCCATTTTCAAGTTTCCTTACACCTATCTTGCCAATTTCCAATTTCATATCATAATTCCCTGTCCTTACGTGTCCAAGCTACTAAATGCTATGGGAGAAAATACGTTAAACATGCTGGTTAGCGTTATGAAGATAGTTTTGAGCTCTGACTCTAATTATGCTCTTGAAGTGCTGAGTGTTCTTTAGTTTTACCAACTCCCACTTCACTCTTCTTTTTCTTTACCAACTCCCACTTGACTCTTGCTTTTCTTTACCTAACAGTGGTTCCAAACCTTTCTTCAAACCTTCTATTTCTTCGAAAATATCGAAAGAAACTGGCATAGACTTCCCCAATCTCCTGCCTATCTGCATCTAAATCCATTTTTATCCTTCCCTCCTGTCTCAGAGGAAGTAGCTAATTTGTTTCCATCCTCCCTCCTTTCAACATTCCCACCTTCTGCACAATGCTCCATTGATGATTCCTTCCTTCCATTCTCTTCTTCCCTAACTCCTTCCTTCCATTTAAGAACACATTCAATTTACTCCCACACATACATTCTAGGAAAAAAAAAAATCTTAGCTCCACATCCTCCTGAAATTATTATGCTAATCCTTTTACTCCTCATACAGGAGAACCAGATAGTTGCTATCAGGCATTGTGGGCTCAGGAATGGCCCAAAGTCACCAAATATAACTCCTTTCATTTTAGAAAATATTTCTCACTGCGCTTCCTTTACCAACAGTCCACCTATAATTACCAATGAACCTGACTTTGTTAGGCTGAAAGGCCTCTGGAGGCTTGTGAATCTAGCGGAACTCTGCCCTGCACTGCAAATCACTGCCTGTAACTTAAACTGCTCTTCCTTTGACTTCCTTGCTAACATTCTCTGCTGGTTTATCTCCTACTTTTGTGTCTTATCCTATAACTCCCTCAAATTTCTGAAGTGACAATCTTTAAAGTATTCCTTTTTTTTCTTCTTTTTTTAGGGCCACAACCACAGCACATAGAAGTTCCCAGGATAGGGGTCAAATTAGAGTTGCAGCTGCTGGCCTACATCACAGTCACAGCAACATGGGATCTGAGCCACATCTGTGACCTACACCACAGCTCATGCCAACACCAGATCCTTAACCCACTGAGAAAGGTCAGGGATAAGAACCCACGTCCTCATGGATACTAGTTGAGTTCGTTACTGCTTAGGCATGACAGTAACTTCTAAAGGACAGTTTTGGACCTTGTCTCTCCTGTCTTTCCATTCTATTTTTTTTTTTTTTTTGGATGACATGCTTCTCATCTACAGCTTGAACAATTACTCATTTGTTGATGACTCCTAAGACTTAATTAGCTCCAGTTCCAAATGTCTAACTACCCACTATTCAGCTGTATGTCCCGAGAGGATTCAAATTCACTGTTGGAAGTGGAAATCCTCCTTTGAAGTTCATGCTACAAAGCAAGAATAGAATTTTCAAATAACATCTAACTTGCCTTCTTACTCTACCATTCTCCCCTTGCCTTCACCAATCCCTCAATTCCTGCTTTTCCTTCAAGTTCAGTCAACTTCACCACTACTCTCACCCTCTCTAGTCTCCCTGCCCAGACCTAGTAAGTAAACCTAATAGATAAATACTCCATTGAGATAAGTATCAAGATTAAAGACATATCACCAGTGTCCTAACTTTGGAGAGCAAACAATAATATATCCAAGAGAACTGTGGTGACACTTTCCTGAGGTTGTAAAAGCTGTCCTTGTGGTATCTGGTTCAGTAAAACCACACTTGTTTTAAGATACTAACAAGATATCACATTAATTTGAAGATACTCACTAATTCTAATGGTATATTTGTGGGCTAGATATAAAAAATATTGTAGCTTAGGATAGTAACAGTTGCCTGATACAGATCAACCTGCCAAAAAATCCACAAGAAAATATAAAACATCTGAGATCCACTGAACTTAAAATGTCCTTAGAAATGATATAGTTTAAACCTCAGACCTTATAGGTTAAAGAACCACTGCCCAAAGAGATCAACTGACTTTCGTAGGATCAAATTAACTAGTCACGGAATTCTATTTGGGTAAACAAAATTTATCATTAAATAGGATGATTTAAAACTATTTTAAAAATTAAACTTCGTTTTTCTTTGTATACACACATTCACATATACACTACTTTTTCTATAAAGTGAATTCTAAAGGCCCTTCAGGGAAAAGTTAAGACATATTAAATATCAATCAAGGCAGCTACTACAGTGTGTTCAATGCTATACAGCCTGACTTTTTTTTTTTTTTTTTTGGTTTTTAGGGCCATACCTATGGCATATGGAAGTTCCCAGGCTAGGGACTGAATCATAGCTGCAGCTGCCAGCCTGCGCCACAGATACAGCAATGCCAGATCCTAGCCGTGTCTGCACCCTATACCATAGCTCACAGCAACAATGGATTCTTAAACCACTGAGAGAGGCCTGGGGTCAAACCTGAGTCCTCATGGATACTACTAAGGTTTGTTACTGCTGATCCACGATGGGAATTCCCAGCCAGACATCTTAAACAGAAAAAAACAAAAAAACAAAAAAAAAGCAAAAAGAAAAAACCCATGACTTTTGTTTGGCTACAAACAAGTGATGAAGTAAATGGATTTTACTCATTTATTTTTTTCTTTTTGGCTATACCAGTGACATGTCAAAGTTCCAGGGCCAGGGATCAAACCTGTGTCACAGTAGCACCCTGAGCTGCTACAGTGACAACACCAGATACTTAACCTATTGCACCACAAGAGCACTCTGATTTTATTCAATTAAAAGTCTTAGTCAACTGACAGCTAAAAAATATTTTTTTCTAAACTCCACTGAAGAAAAATTAGACACTATTTAATTACATAGCCCTTTTTATTCAAGGCATATTCTGAGAAAAGTGCCTAATAAGTTAACTGAAATATAGTTATTTTTTACACTGTAAACTTTGTAAGAAACTTCAGGTTTAAAGTCAATCATCACTCTTGGAAGTTGCCACTGTGGTTCAGCGTAAACAAACCCAACTAGTATCCATGAGGATACGGGTTTGATCCCCGGCCTTACTCAGTGGGTTAAGGATCTGGCATTGCTGTGAGCTATGGTGTAAGTTGCAGACATGGCTTGATCTGGCATTGCTATGGTTGTGGTGTAGGCTGGCACCTGCAGCTCAAATTTGGTCCCTAGCCTGGGAACTTACATATGCCTCAGCTGCAGCCCTGAAAAAAAAAAAAAAAGGCAAAGCAAAGTCAGTCATCACTCTTGATTTTGCATCAGATTGACTGTTTAAAAGATTCCCATGGGAACATGAGATAACTAGGTAACTTCCAACAGGGGAAAAGTTAATGTCTATTACATAAGAAAAGACATGAAAGAAACTGACAACTAGTATGTGATTCAACTTATTCCTAAGATATTACCTTGATGAAGACAATACAAAGACTATCTGACATGACTGCATATTTATATCAAATGTACAACCTTTCACAGGGAACTATATCCAATCTCCTGGGATAGACCACGACGGAAAATAATATAAAAAAAGAATGTATAGATATGTATGACTGAGTCAACTTTGCTGTACAGCAGAAATTGGACCATCAAACTCCTAGAAGAGAACATAGGCAAAACATTCTCTGACATCAACCTTACAAATGTTTTCTCAGGTCAGTCTCCCAAGGCAACAGAAATAAAAGCAAAATAAACCAATGGGACCTAATCAAACTGACAAGCTTTTGCACAGCAAAGGAAACCATAAAAAAACAAAAAGACAACTTACAGAATGGGAGAAAACAGTTTCAAATGATGCAACTGACAAGGGCTTAATCTCTAAAATATACGAACAACTCATACAACTCAACAGCAAAAAAGCCAACAATCCAATTGAAAAATAGGCAAAAGAACTGAACAGACATTTCTCCAAAGAAGATATACAGATGGTGAACAAGCACATGAAAAAATGCTTGACATCACTGATTATTAGAGAAAATGCAAATCAAAACTACTATGAGGAACCCACCTCACATCAGTCAGAATGGCCATCATTGATAAATCCACAAGTAACGAATGACGGACAGGCTGTGGAGAAAATGACCCTCCTGTACTGCTGGTGGGAATGTAAATTGGTACAACCACTATGGAAAACAGTATGGAGGTACCTTAGAAAACTATATAAAGAACTACCATATGACCCAGCAATCCCACTCTTGTTCATATATCCAGACAAAACTTTCCTTGAAAAAAGACGTATGCACCCGCATGTTCACTGCAGCACTATTCACAATAGCCAAGACATGGAAACAACCTAAATGCCCATCAAAGATGAACGGATTAAGCTGATATGGTATACATACACAATGGAATGCTAATCAGCCATAAAAAAGAACAAAATAATGACATTTGCCAGCAACATGGATGGAACTAGAAACTCATACTAAGTGAAGTAAGCCAGAAAGAGAAAGACAAATACCGTATGAAATCACTTATATCTGGAATATAATATATGGCACAAATGAACCTTTCCACAGCAAAGAAAATTATGGACATGGAGAACAGACTTGTGGTTTTAAGGGAGAGGGGAAGGGAGTGAGATGGACTGGGTATTTAGGGTTAATAGATGGCAAACTATTGCCTTTGGAATGGATAAGCAATGAGATCCACTCTATAGCACTGGGAACTATATCTAATCACTTATGATGGAACATGACAATGTGAGAAAAAAGAATGTATACCTGTATGTGTGATTGGGTCATCTTGCTGTACAGTAGAAAACTGACAGAACACTGTAAACCAGCCATAATGAGAAAAATAAAAAACATTATAAAAAAAGGAAATTGGCACAACAGTATAAATCAACTTTAATAAAAAATAATTTTAAACATGTTTAAAGTGTACAACCTTAGTTCAAGAGTCTAAGAAGAGGTAAGTGGCCAACTTTTCTCTAATTTCTCTAACTGCCAGACTCCTTTCGTCACAAGCCTTTAGGATGATGGAATGGTTTATCTATAGCACCAGTTCTCAAACTGTGATCCCCAGATGAAGAGCCATCAGCATCTCTTGGAAACTTGTTAGGAATACAAATTCTCAGGCCCCATCTCAGCCCTTTCAAATCAGAAGTGCTAAGGCTGGCACCCAGCAATTTGTGTTTTAACAAGTCTTCCAGGGCTTCTGATGCAGGCTTTATTCAATGAAGGCATCTGCATTTTTCTAAAGAACAGCTATGTCAAGGTTTTAAGTCATCATCTTCATCATTACAGCCACATTACCAACTTGGCTGTTAAACATTTATTAAGTCTTTACTACATGCTAGTACTCTGTAATCCTTATTTATCACAATCACTCTGTAAGGAAATACTGTCCCTTATTCCCAACTTTCTAGATTAAAGAAAACAGTATTTAGCCTAAGTTCAGAAAACTAATAAGAGTTAGAGCTCAAAGCCAAGCTCTAGAGTCTACAATACTGCATGGCATTGTCAAATGGATACTGCCATGCTCATACTTATCCCACCCAACAATCCAATAAAGTAAGTAATGTAATACTCATGTTGCAGGTATATAAACAGACTTGGGTTAAGCAATTTTCCCGAGAACATACAGTGATAGAGAAAAGATTTATGTCTAAGTTCGACTTGAAATCCCTATGTCTAACCAGTCTTATACCTCCTAAAATAAAAGGAAAATCTATTGACCAAGTGAGTGTCTACTATTACTGACTATTCCATTTAATCTCTGATCCCCTTTGCTGAATCCCTGAGTAATATTCTATTCTTCAGGTACAGCGTTAATTTAGTAGACTGGGTTAAACCAGTGAAAATCAAGCTCTGTTTTCTAGCAGAGTAAAATCAGGGTGGCCAAAGGTCATACAATTCAAACTAAAACAAATATTAATGATATCTTTAAGGGACTGTCATCAAAAAGAGAAAAGAGGAGAAATATGAAAATATCCACCTCCCCCACTTCTCTGGCTTCTGTTAATGAAATTAACAATCTGACCTCAAATATTCTAAAAAGATAAACTACGGCCAGTATATTTTGGCTCTCAAATACTAATGAACCTAAGACATTTCTTTATTCTTTATATTTCACAGCACTTTCCAAATAGAAACGTCTTTGATATATTCCTTTGATGAAAGTAAAGGCTTAAAGACATTCCTTCCACCAAAGAGGAGGAGGTATGCTAGCAGCACCGTGTTAACATTTCGTGGCCAATTAAAAATGAGTTGAGATTAGAGAAACAGGAACTAACTATAAGGGCAAAATATAATCCATTACAGTTTTATTGGGGTCTTAGAGCATTTTCTTACTGAATGTGTTGTAGTATCCTCTTGCGACACTAGAATCATTCACCTGAGGAAATGGAGCTCCCACCATACTGGGACTAAATTTTCTTTCTTTCTCTTTCTCTTTCTCTTTCTTTTCTTTTCTTTTTTCTTCCTTTCTTCTGTCCCTCCTCCCCTCCCTCCCTCCTTCCTTCCTTTCTTTCCTTCCTTCCTTCTTTCTGTGTCTTTAGGGCTGCACCCGCGGCATATGGAGGTTCCCAGGCTAGGGGTCCATTCAGAGTTGTAGCCACTGGCCTACTCCACAGCCACAGCAACCTGCTATCCGAGCCGTGTCTGCGACCTACACCACAGCTCACGGCAATGCCGGATCCTCAACCCACTGAGCTACACCAGGGATCAAACTCGCGTCCTCATGGATGCTAGTCGGGTTCGTAAACTGCTGAGCCACGATGGGAACTCCCGGACTGCATTTTAAATAGGCTTTTATGCTTAAAAGCATCACTACGCTATCATAGCACGTAGGGAAGATAGATTGAAGGGAAGTTTCAAAACGATCATTCGTGTTATTCCAGGTCACTGCAAGTACAGGGGAGGTATAAAGAAGCCTTGGCTTCAATCCAGAGGACACCTTTAGTCTAAGAGGAAATATGTACTTAGGCATACTTAACAAAGCTCTCTTTTCCTCTGAAAAAAAAAAAAAAAAAAAAACCCGAAATTCTTTATACCAGTAGGGTTTACCAAAGAGAGGTGGGTTCTGGGGTTGGGGAGGAAGGTGAAGAGCAAAATATGTTCTAAAATGTTCCGATCATTTGGCTAGTTAAAAATCCCAAGGCAATTCCTATTTACTTCCTCAACAAAGTTTCATGTAAATCAGCTACTACCAATATTATTCCAGAGAAACATCTATAACTCAATACTTCCTTTTATAAAAATCTTTCAAGTACACTTCAAAAACAATTACTATACAGAAGACCCAGCACAAAGCTGAACCTTACTCTTAAGAGATCAATTGAAATAAAGATTAATTTTAGAAAAGTCTATTATTAAAAAGCTTTATTATTGGTATTCTGAGTCATGTTATATACATTAAAACCTTTATAAAAGTACTGAAATGTAACTATTTAATGACTTTTATTTGGAGAAATAATTAATCTCCAACTGAAGAAAGACTATGATGGACAAGTAACACGTATTAACTTATTTATTAAAGGAAAAGTGATAGTTTTATAAAACCTATAACCTTTGGGTCTCACTGCTAAGATGTAAATGTCCCAACTGCCAGCTTTAATTACTCTTTAAAATCAGGTAGAACAAACCATGTAGTTTATATATTCTTATTTTCTCTATATTTTGATGTCTTGACTTCTTAAAAGAAGCCAGTTCTTAAGAGTTAGCAGCAGGCTAAGGTGGGAGCATGTCTTTGATATGCAAATTAACCACACCAGAGCCACACCACCTTTTTCTGGCTCCTGCATCCCAGGGGGCAATATTCCTCTGCTTTAATCATCTAAGGGCCCAGTCCCTGGCAACTAGGAACCAGGCCTATAGTTGAGAGCCCTCGGATATTATTCAGACTAGCCAATCCTAAACCTGTCATTCCCACAGAAACCCCCATATAGGTTCTAGCCTCGGTGTTTCCCCCGTATCCCTGCTTTCTGCCTCTTGACCTCCTCGAGGCATCTCTTATACACCCCTAGAGATATACACTGCCTCTGGTTTCTAGGACCTGAGTCTGATAAACTTGTTTTCCCAAGCCTCTCCTGTGTCTGTACCTATCAGAATGCAAGCAATATGCTCTTTATGTACAAGTGTTTTAAAATTGTATACACATTAAAAAAACCTGAGTTTTAGGGAGTTCCCACAGCAGAAACGAATCCAAGAACCATGAGGTTGCGGGTTCAATCCCTGGCCTCGCTCAGTGGGTTAAGGATCCAGCGTTGCCGTGAGCCGTGTGTAGGTCGCAGATGTGGCTCGGATCTGGCGTTGCTGTGGCTCTGGCGTAGGTTGGCATCTACAGCTCCGATTAGAACCCCTAGCTTGGGAACCTCCACATGCCGCAGGTGCAGCCCTAAAAGGACAAAAGACAAAAACAAAAACAAAACCTGAGTTTTAATTACTAAACTGATTCCTTCCTCCCCGGAGATTCTTGTAGACACTGGCATACAAAAAAAAAAAAAAAAACTCTTTCCCCACTAGTACAGATTAATTAACTGAAGGTGCATTTCTACATCTACTTTGGAACTCACCTTAATTTTGCATCATTTTCCCAAATTCACCCCTGGCATAAAGGATACCATTTAGGATACCTAAAATGAACAGAGCTTATAAACAAGGATAGAAATTAGACACCCACCTGTGAAGGTGTACTGGTAAGTTCCATCTTTTCTTGGGATTTCTCCTTGGCTAGTCGAGCAGCTTCTTTAAATTCCTGAAACTTTTCTGCAAACTGAATGTATAAAGACTAGATACATTAACCAAATAAAAATAAGTTGAAATGCCCGCTTTTATCTTAGTTTTCTTCCATTTTACTGAAAAGTGACTCAACATGAGCAATTTAGCCCTCAGATCAAATACTGGCATAATATGAAAATGACAGGAAAACAAACCTAATATTAAACATTCATTTGCATACCATGGAGTATTCTGACAAATCTCATTCAAAAACATCATGATAACAACTAAGTTAGGACCTGGTATCAGCTAGTTTATCTGTGTCCCTCCTTGTTTGTTAAGATATACTTTATGAAGACCAAGATTGGGAGTGAAATTAGTAAAACTGGGCACATTCTATTTATCATGGAGAAAATTAAAACTCTTAAGTATCCATTCCTAAACAGCTCTGTATTTAGAGCACGTTTTTAACTTTTCTAGAATATAAACCCTTGTACTAAGGAAGGTATTTTATTTTCAAAAATACAAATAGCAATATAGTGGCATTCACCACTATCACTGATGTTACTACAACTTCATTTCAAAGATTCCTAGACACCTAATGCACAGCAGCAGAAAGGAAAAGCACGACCCCACAAAGGTCTTTAAGATTGATAAACATTTTTTTAAATTACTGCTAACTGTTAGGAATCCACAGCAATCTAATAAACATCATAGTCACAAACAGTATCTATCATGCCCTGGAAGTAGAAACAAGTCTGCCACCATTCTCAGAGAAAATAAGACTACAAAATAACCAAATTAAAAAAATCTAAAATTTCTGTGTAATTTACAACACCTGTTAAAGCTGGCAGTAAAAATATGAAATTACAGTTCCTTCCTTAAACCCCATAAGCCAACCTTGATTTCATTTCCATCTTGGGAAAGAAAGTTTTGGAAAGAAAGGTTCATGATACTCTGGCCTGCCACAGGGAGACAGAGGAGGGTCAAAATGAAAGCTGTCATTATTACAACTTTCCTTCTTACCTTAAACCTTGTTACCCCCCACCCAAACTGTAGTTCAGGGAACTGAATCTGTATTATTATACTTCTCTAATCTTCTGTTAGAGATTATGTTTTCTTTTCTATTATAAAAGAAAAAATCTCAACAAAGAGCTAAAAAGGTCTTATCCACATTGGTGGAAATGAAATGAAAGCAAAACCAGCGTTAATTTCCCTTTATATAATCTGAAGTAGTGTACAAAGTCTTCCTTACACTCTCATTCGGCTTTCCAAAGTAGTTACTGTTTAAAACTCTTCTCAACTTCAAGACCCAGGCTATTGCTAATTTTGACAGGCTTAGGTTTCCATGATAACAAAATACACCTTGGTTAGCACCGTCACAATCCAAGCATAGTTGGCATTTTCCTCATACATCAACCTTAGGAGACCACACATCTCTCTCTATGCTGCTGATCTCTTACTTTGAAAGGCCCTTGGCTAGAATTGCTTTAGAGCCTTCTCCAAACCCTTATCATGTTTTTGTTTCAAGTATCATTTTTAATGATAAAGCAAGCCAGAATATTTACATGCATGCTTCTTTTATATGAAAGATTATAAACTCATTTGGTCCCTTATAGTCTATAAGGCACCAACATTAGTCTTCAAGGTAGCTTGAAAAATACATCATAATTTTGTCATCTTTGCACCGAAACATTCTGAGGAGACTGATCATAAGCTCTTGGAGTCAAGCCTAGTGAATCAATAAACTAGACTTGGCTCCAAGAGTTAATGTATTGTTTCATAATAGTCAATCCACCCTCATGATACTAGGATTCATACCAGGAAGTTTGAACAAAAGAATATGTTAAAGAGGAAAGATAAAATTCTGTGCATATAAAAGCCATTATCAGGAAAAAGGCTCGGATCCATGTTGCTGTGGCTGTGGCGCAGGCTGGCAGTTGCAGCTCCAATTCATCCCCTAGCCTGGGAACCTCCATATGCCTCGGGTGTGGCCCTAAAAGGACAAAAGATAAAAAATACAAGTTCTAAAAAGGTTCTGAGTAATGACAAAACTATTACGAAAACGTGTAATTTCCTAAGGAGATTGTTCATGGAGTTTAAGAATGCTTAACTGGATGGCTGGGTCCCAGTTATGCTGAAACACTCTAAGACTAAATATCATACCTTTACCATTGTTCAAGAAATGTATTTAGAGAGTATGATATGTATCAGAGAAATGAAGTCAGATAGCACTTGTTTGTTTTAATTATCTTACAGAGAATGACTTATAAGCACCAAGACAAAAGTTAAAATATTGTAAAATTGAGGAGTTTCCACTATGGCTCAACAGGATTGGTGGCATCTTGGGAGTGCTGGGAGGCAGGTTCAATCTCTGACTTAGAACAGTGAGTTAAGGATCCGATACTGCTGCAGTCGCAGCTTAGGTTGCAACTGCAGCTCCGATTTGATCCCTGGCCTGAGGACTCCATATGCCAAAAGGCAGCCAAAAAAAAAAAAATCATAAAACTCAGCTTTCAACTCTGATCTATATCAAAAATTTTTTAAAAATACTTGAAAACAATAGGGTTAAGGACAGTTTACAACTAAAACAAAAGGAAACAAAGATTATTCTAACTACTGAACTATCCATAACCTCATGTCAATAAATATTCACAAAAGTTTAAGATTTTTTTAAGAATCTAAATGATTTCTATAATAGACAGCTTAAGTTTATTTATTTATTTTGTCTTTTTAAGGGCTGCACCCATGGCATATGGAGGTTCCAAGGCTAGGGGTCCAATTGGAACTGCAGCCGCCCGCCTATGCCACAACCACAGCAGCACAGGCTCCGAGCTGCATCTGCAACCTACACCACAGCTCACAGCAACGCCGGATCTTTAACCCGCTGAGCGAGGCCAGGTATCGAACCTGAGTCCGCATGGATGCTAGTCAGGTTTGTTAACCAATGAGTCACGACAGGCATGCCAGACAGCTTAAGTTTAAACTTAAGCATTAACAATGTGTATCTAACAAGAGCCTGCTTATCCTTCACTGGAGCAATTTCAACTCAAGCCATGGGATCCTATGTATACCAAATCATACCTCAAGTGTTTCAAATATAGGGTTATCCTTTTAACTGAATGTTTCAAACAGAGACGTTTAAGCATAAATCTATGTGTCTGGTGAGCATCAGCTGTGAAGAGCAAAACTGAGTAATCCTCATCTCCTGGATCCCATGTTATTCTGAGATTGTTTCCTTTTCCTTATAAACTCATTTTCCTTGGCATCCATAAGAACTCAAGATGCTGTTGGTATGAACACTGCATGGCTTTTGCTTATACGCAGGACAGCTGTTTTATTTCCAATATTTAGCCTGGTGATGCTCTGTATTTTATCAGCTTGCTGGCCACTGCAACTTGGTCAGTTCTAAGAACTAACGGTGCCTATTAGATCTTACTCTGTATTGCATCAGAGAGCTCAGAGTAATTCTCACCCAGACAAAGCTCCACTTTCCCTAAACAAAGTAATTTAAACGCGCCTGCTATGACATCAAAAGGCTGAAATCTCAATCATCAGCAGCTTGAGCTTTCACAATTCAGAAGAGCTTGGTGTCTACCCATCTTACAGGACATCTCCAACCAAGGGTGGAGAGCAAAAGTCCACTCTGCAGTGATAATTCCTACCTTTTATTTCCTATCCTACAGATGGTTAACCACACAACCCCTTCTCAATGGGTGGTAACTATTTAATTTCTATAACACATTTTCTAATTGACAGTGGGATCCAGGAATCTCTTACTTCCTAAAGTCACTACAGTTGTTTGGAGAATATCAAAGAAATTTCTCCTATATTTTACTCTCTCCATTTTCTAATATATGTTTAAGACTGACTTGAAGATACAGATTTCCATTCAGATCTTATGATTAACTTACTTTTGAAAGATGATGCTCAGAGGAGAACCCCAATCCATAAACAGTGTTTGCCCGGCTATCGGCCCACTGGCCAAACTTCTGAGATGTTTTAGTAAATGTCATGTTTGGGGTGATGGTGCTGTTAATTATTGCCTGAAAAATAAAACAAGTATGAGTAACTAGCCAAATATTAGTAGGTAGGCATTTAAGCACAGGACTATTCAGTTACATAAAAACTTAGGACTGCAAGTGAGCCAAAATGTTAAATGTAAAAGATAGAGAAACAGTTTATAATGTTATAAGTGACAGTGTGGAAATATGGTAATAGTAGAACCATAATTACAGTGGCACTCTGTCACAAATTTTAACACTTTACAAGCAAAATAAATTTTCCTGTGATGATAAAAAAAAATCAAAGTTTTTAATGTGGTCAGTTGTCTTCCCTTTGAGCATTTAAAATCAGTATCTATTAATTTTGGAGAATATTTAGTGGAAGCAAGTAAGCTTAATAGTTGTTTATATAAAATGAAGGTCTCTCTCTCCAAAGAATCCTCCATAATGAAGCCAGCAATGGAACACTATTTTCCAAAAGCCATCATCAGGAATTTTCTTAAAGGAGTTTCCACTGTGGTGCACTGGGATTGGCAGTGACTTGGGAGCCCTGGACCTGCACAGTGGGTTAAGGAGGCATTGCCACAGCTGTGACTTTGGTCACAACTAAGGATTGCATCTGATCCCTGGCCCAGGAACTCCACATGCTGTGGGGCAGCCAAAAAAGGAAGAAAAAAAAAAAGAATTTTCTCGAAGCCGACTTACCTGAAATGTACTATAACACAGAAAAGACTTTTAATCATTTAGTATGTTTTCCTTGATTCAAGAGAAAAGCAAACCTTTAAATACATACTTTACTTCTCTATGTATAAGGTAGTATAAAACCAGGGTAAAAAGAATCACTATCATTTCTGCTTTACACACAGCTTTCTAGAAAACTAGTTATTTTAGTACACTATTAAATATTAACTTGGGTGATGACTTCAATAAATTTCAACTATTCTTACAACATACTACCTTAAGTTCATTCATTTCCTCTGCCAATATTGTAAAAGTGTAGAATCAGTTTTAGTTAAGTAGTCTAACGACTTGTAACTGAGATCACAAAGTGACTCCAGTAATTGTAAAAATAAACATGTTATCAAATCCATAAGCAGTTACTTGATGAACTATTAAATGTAGAATAAAAAAACAGACATTTTCATAACAAAGCTAAGTCTGTTTACCTCACAACAGTACAAATGTAAATATTTATGATCTATTTAGGTATTGATGAAATTATAATAATGAATGCACCACACTTGTCCTACTCAAGTAGACAGTAAAAGAGTGGTCCCTTGCTTTCCTTCAGACAATAGACATATTATCTGTTGTTACATGAGAAGCCTTATTCTCAATAAGCATTTTTACCTCTGACAAAACGTGTATACTAATATACTGCCTTACCCTTCAGTTCAAAAGCTGATTTTCCTAGCATGTCATTTTAGATCCTATAAAATGTAGATAACAGCTGCTCTAACATGCAGGGTTGTCATCAAATGAAGGACTAAGTGGCAAAGAACATATTAACAAATGGAAAGGAATCTTTCGGATATGCAACTCTGTGTGTGTGTGAGCACCTGTTAAATGCCAAGCCCACAATTCTAGGAACTTGAGATACAACAAGAGGCAATGTAATTGGGGGTTACATTCTATAGCAAGAAAAGTCAGTCGGTGAACAAGTCAACAAGCAGCTAACCAATGAAATTTCAGGAAATGCTAAGTGCAGTGAAGACCACAGATCAGGACAGGATAAAGACTGAGAGGCAGGAAGGTGAGGGCTGGCACTGCTTCAGAACTGGTTGTCCATGAGTGTTCCCTAGGGTACATCTGAGCTGAGATCAGAGTGTTTCCAAGGAGAGAAGGGCATTTTACAGCTGATCCTAACAGCTCTCACACAATGAGGCAGCCATAGGTTTTATGAGGCATGCAGGAGAAGTGATCCATGTCACTGCCCTTCTGTTTAGCTATTTCGAATTAACTTCTTCCTGTTTTTATGTTTAAGAGTTCCACTTTAATCCCCATTCTGAACCCTTCCTTTCCTCCATTTGACTTGTTTGGGGATTCTTTAATCAGTGAATAAAACTATAAAACAATGATTCAGGGTTCCCATCGAGGCTCAATGGAAAAGAATCTGACTGGTATCCATGAGGACACAGGTTCAATCCCTGGCCTTGCTCAGTGGGTTAAGAATCCAGCACTGCTGTGAGATGTGGTGTAGGTTGCAGATGTGGCTTGGATCCTGTGTTGCTATGGCCGGCGGCTACATCTCTGATTCCACCCCTAGCCTGGAAACTTCCCTATGCAGCGGGTACGGCCCTAAAAAGACAAAAATAAATACATAAAAATAAACAAATAAAATGATGATTCCATACTTAAAATTATCTATTAGAATTTTCTGAATAGAATGCTACTATGAAGCCATTTAAAAGAAATAAATTTACTTCTTTAAAATAAATGTCTCTCGGTCACAGAGTTCTTGTCTTTTCAAGGAAAAGAGGCAGAAATGCTGTGTCATTACCGACCATACATAGTGCCTTGATCCTGGCCCTTAGCCCATGCTGATGTCTCTGCAGCAGGATGAGAGAAACTTCAAGCAAAATTTACATGCACAGTAAAGGTCCGAAGTGAGAACAAAAGGACTCTTTCTAATCGGGGCACCTAAGGTTTTTCCACCACATCACATTGTAGAAAAAAAGAATTGAGAGTGAGAAGGAGAAAAACACTCATTTAGCCGCATCATATAAACCACTACTGCTTACCAAAAAACTACTCGTGCAGGCCACTGCAGTAGTTAATAGCATCAGTTTAGAAAAGTAACTAGAAAATGGAAAAACGTGATAGAAAACATAATTCTGGTACAAAGGGTAGATTTTGTTAAAAGAAACAAAAAAAAAACCCTTTCCAGAAGAGTTATGTAAGAGCTTAATAACTACAGGCTGCAAAGTATATTCAAAAATGGAAATGACAGAAGCAGTAATTCATAATGCTTCAGAAGGAAGAACACGTGAAGATTATTTAATCACAATGGACATGGGACTACTTTTACATACCATTTAACTGTAACCGTCATCTCTAATAAAACCACATCTTATCTGTGGCTTGGACCAAGAGAGAAATCCAAATTACAGAGAACGGAAGGTTTGAGTGAGGGAAAAGAAATTAACACTCTAGGGTTAAGATTATAATAATTAATATCTGTTAATTTCACTAAACAGTTACCAAATGTGGCAAAATTATTCCTCATTAAATAAAGCTTCACAGAAATTAACTATTGCTATTTCCCAAGTTCTGTAAATCCTGAGTAAAAATGAAGAGGATCAATTATTCAAAAAAAATACATGTTAGTCACTTATGTACACGACAAAGTACAAACAGCCCCTGGGGTCCTATAATCCACTTAAAGAGATAAGGGGTGAACACGCAGAAAAAAAAAAACAGATTGGAAGTTGAGCATTAAATTATCTTTTATTCTGCTCAAACCAGTAGGTAATACAAAATTAAAAGCCTAACAATATAATAAAAATAGCAGTTAGTATTTGTATAGTGATTACTATACATTATGTTTTTTGACTAAATTAATTTACCCAATCTTCATAATAATCTCATGGTATTAATGATGAATGATTTCTATTAGTTCATTTTTACAGATGAGAAAACTGAGGCATGAAGACATTAAATATCTTGCTCTAGGTCACACAGCTGGTAAGTACTAAAGCAAAAATTCAAGCCAGACAATCTGGCTCTAGAGTTTGTGCTCTTAACCCTATTCTGAACTGCAAAAATTTCCTAGGAATGCGAAGGTCTTAAGGGCATCAGGAGAGCCTGAAGGGGAAGAATGGAGGCCTGATCCTTCTACACACTATATCCAAAAGCTGATGTCTGGTATTTACCCACATGTGTTATACAAAATTCATTGAAGAAAAAAAATGTAATTTTCCTCTTTTGAAGGCTATACTATGCATCAAGCACTGAACTAAGTGCTTTGCAGAAAGTAACTCAATCCTTACAACTATCGGTACTGAGGTGAGAGCAATGAAGCTCAGAGAAGTAAACACATAATTGTCCCCAAATCAAACTCAGCGGATGGTCGAGTTAAGATACAAATGCAAGCAGCCTACGCCCTTAAACATTTTACTATCTACCTCTCCTAAAACAGATCTTGCCCATATGCTTCTTTTCTGAATAATGGGTGTCAGCTTAATTACTGAATACTGAATTTAATATTGAAAGACTTCCTGTGATTCAGGACTTTGAACAGCCTTCTAGACCATGGAAGTATATGTGAAAAGAATTCTAGTGCCTCACTAGATTGTATGCTCCAAGAGTAGAAACTGTGTCCATTCTGTTCAGATAATCCTAGCATCTAGCATAATGCCTGATGTAACAGATATGCAATGAATATTTATCCAATAAACTGACTTCAAATTTGTACACTATTTTGGCATGTAACTCAATATATATAAGGGGGTTAATTCAAGTAATTTAGTGGATGAAAACACTGTTACTTTAAAAATGATTAATTTTGATTTTTAGAAAGTTTTTAAAACTCAAAAGAAAGTATGTTATTTTCACGAAGATACAAATCCTTTGAATAAAGCTGAAGTGTTTGCTGTATAAAGCAAAATGTCAAGGTGAATTGAAAGTAAATGTAACTTACCTTTGAGCCATCTAAACTGATTATCCTGTACACGTTTCTTGTGCTGTCATAGAAGTAAGACACAGTAACTGCGTGCTTGCTGGTGGGTACCCAGTTCTTCTTTGTGTTTGGGTCAATCTGGAAGACATGAGCTCGAGTGCTGAAGATGGGTTGTTCCCTGTAGGGAAGAAAACAAAATGAGAGGCTGAAAGCAGCCAATTTTATTCCACTGGATAACACAACACGAACACCATGAGGACGATTCCACTTAACCACAAACTCCCACATCCTTGAAAATAAGAGAAACTTTCTTTCAAATTTGAATATTTTGAGAATTCGATCACAAGCTTCTTTATAACAATTACTATCAACTCTTATTATTTGAAGATTCTGTATCTGTGAATTTGCTTACTCAAAAAAATGCACTTGTAACCTCCAAAACCATAGTTGAGGTATTTGCTTGGTCTTTTCCAGTGACCTAAAAATGCATATTTCCACCAGAGGCTGATCAAGGCAATTCTGCCTTCTTATATCAGCTCTCTTGGTATGAACAAGTGTCCTTTTTGCAATGCATTCAGGACCATTGTTTTTGCACTTTTGTGCTTTTTGTTGGTGCTTTCACTGTTTCAAATGGCCCCCAAGCATAATGCTGAGCACTGTTTGTTCTCAGGTGTAAGAAGTCACTGATGTGCCTTATGGAGAAAAAATGTTATATAAGCTTTGTTCAGGCATGAGTTACACACAATGCTTTTGGCCATGAGGTCAATGGTAATGAATCAACAATACATATTAAATACAGTGTCTTTAAATAGTAACACACATCAAACAAGGTTATTTATTGATTGGCTGATGAAAATGTGACCAGAGGCTCATAGGAATCTACCCTATATGTCCCCTGGGAAAACGGTTCGATATTCACTAATTTAGTGTTGGTGGTGCCTTTATAGAACAAAACCACTGCAAGTAATTAGAAATGACTGAATTATCCTGTTAAAATACAAGTATCTTATGTGCGACTCTAAAAGTTTTTAACCCATTTAAAAACTATATTATTCTAGTAACAGGTAAGTAATTTACTGGGAAAGTTTACATTCAATATATGCTCTACTATAATGAAAAGTATACGGAAAACAAAGTAGCCAACTAGCCCATCATCACAGTATCTTTTACTTAAATCAAGTAAGACTTTAAAGATAAACAAGAGATTTTTAAAATTATAATTTCAAGAACCAAAATGATTTAAAGATATAATATTCAAAATATAATATTCAAAAAAGAAGCATGGAGTTCCTGTTGTGGCGCAGTGGAAACCAATAGGTTGCGGGTTCAATCCCTGGCTTTGCTCAGTGGGTTAAGGATCTGGTGTTGCCGTGAGCTGTGGTGTACACCGCAGATATGGCTAGGATCCCTCGTTGATGTGGTTGTGGTGTAGGCTGGCAGCTGTAGCTGCATTTTGACCCCTAGCCTGGGAACCTCCATATGCCTCAGGTGCGGCCCTAAAAAAAAGCAAAGAAAAAAAAAGCATGAGGTGATCTGAATACAAGAGAAGCGTTATAAAATTTCCAAGTTTCAGCAAAAATTCTTTTAGAAAGTACATTTACAATTTTTTTTTTCTTTTTTGGGCTGCACCTGTGGCATATGTAAGTTACCAGGCTAGAGGTCCAACTGGAGCTACAGCTGCTGGCCTACACCACAGCCACAGCAAGGGGGATCGGCCCCATGTCTGCAACCTACACCACAGCTCATGGCAACACTGGATCCTTAACCCACTGAGTGAGGCCAGGGATTAAAACCTGTATCCTCATGGATACTAGTTCGGTTTGTACCCCGCTGAGCCACAACGGGAACTCTCACTAATTTTTTTTTTAGTCCAAATAAAGCTTATTTCCTTCATTTATATAATTACTTTCTTTCCTAAAGCAGCTTAAGGTTCTCAAGAGAATTTTAACTGGTATTATTTAATGTTAAAATTAAATAAATTACAATTTTTAATTTTAAAGAAGCAGTTTTCCTCAATTTTAAATTTAAAGAAGGGAAAGGCGAGTAGGGTAAGGACAGAAATTAGTGAAGAAAGAGGTAAGGTAAATCTTGGTCTTGGCAAAATGACTCTTCGGATTAGTAAAACAGGCTGGGTGTCACACATCTCCTATGATTTACTTCAGCCCCTAGTGAGCTGTTATAAAAGGAGGTACCTTCCCTGTATGTAACCTGGCTCTTGCCAGTTTTATTTCTGGAAACCTCCATAACAACTGTTCTAATTAAAGAATCTCTTTTGAAAGGAAGTGAGTGATACATTTCATGCCCTCTCCTAAAAAATGGAACAGAAAGTCATCACTTTTGCTTTAACTGCCATTCTATATGGGCTCGTTCAACAAGTAATTACTAACAATCTGACAAGGCACCATGCCAGAATGGAGAATTCTTCTGAGTTAGGAGTAGGTCTTATTCAGTCCCTTCGCCATTCTCAATCCTTGACTTTCACGGTAAGGCTGATGCTACAATTGGCTGATGCCAAAAGCCGTTCAACCTCTGCTTTCTTTTCTTTATTCCACCTTTTAATTAAAGTTCTAGGTATCAATGACTGTAGTGAGTTTCAATTCACAGGGATATTCATTCACAGAAAATTCTATTTATTAAGACACGTCAGGGAGAGAAATGGCCCTGTCTCATCTTCTTTGACTTGATTTTTTTTCTTTCATTTGACAGGGGGTAAATTTCTAGATCATGTCAGCTAATAATTATAAGGATGTGTTCTAATCAATGTATTTTCCAAGAGTAAAACTGTTAAGACAATACTGCTTTTGTAAGCCTATATGAACCAATCATCAAATCCTTATTCAATGGAAACACAGCGTTTTCAGTCCAGTAAGTATTCTCCACACCATACTAATTCACAAAATGTAATTAATCTGTGCAATTATTCCACACAATTTAATTCCATTCGGAATAAAAATCTTTTGGGTAAACTAGCTATTTTACAAGCAATTGACATTTGACATCAACTAAATGTACTGCTTTCCTAAATTCTCTCCTGAATAGCTGATTTCCTTTTTTTTTTTTTGGCTGTGCCCACGGCATGTAGAAGCTCCTGGGCCAGGGATCAAACCTGCCCATAGCAGCGACCTGAGCCGCTGCAGTGACAACACTGGATCCCTAACCTGTTGCACCACAAGAGAACTCCTGAATGGCTGATTTTGTAAAGAAAGTTACAGTTCAAGATTTCTGTGGTCAAAAACCTAGCCAACAACATCTGATTGATAAAGACTAGGAAAATAATTTTACAGCTGATACAGGGAACACAATTCCTAGAAGTAACGAGGATATCACTATGTCTAAGTAAGGCATACAAATAAATGATTCAAACCGTTACTGAATTATCTGTAACACACAAAAAACAGAGAGATGGTCTTTGCCCTTGAAAAGTTCAATTTGGTGACGGAAGAAAGATAAGCTAAAAAGTAAAATGTTCTTGGAGTTCCCATTATGGTGCAGCAGAAACGAATCCGACTAGTAACCATGAGGTTACAGGTTCAATCCCTGGCCTCACTCAGGGGGTTAAGGATCTGGCATTACCGTGAGCTGTGGTGTAGGTCACAATCGTGGCTCTGATCCTACACTGCTGTGGCTGTGTCACAGGCCGGCCGGCAGCTGTAGCTCTGATTCGACCCCTAGCCTGGGAACCTCCATATGCCGTGAGTGTGGCCCTGAAAAGCAAAAAAAAAAAAAGAAAGAAAGAAAAAGTAAAATGTTCTTCACCATGAATGACTGATTCTCTGAAAATAAGTGAGTAACGGCTACTATGGAGAAATCGATGCCAAGCAAAGTTGAAACAAAGCACAAGACAGTGGTCAGAGGGCATGTGTGGCAAGAACCTCAGTGAGCGTGAGTCCCTTTGAAGAATGAGGCTAGAGATCAAGAGAGGCGCCAGTTCATGAGGGTATCCACTGGAAATGAGATAGGGAAACTGAGATAGGGAAACAGCTCTGCATTTTAGAAAGAAATTTGGGAACAATGAAGAGGACGGACTGGAGGGAAACTACACTGAGCATAGGGACACTGGTCACAACTTAAAAGGATGTCAAGTATTAAAAAGCAAATAAAAAGGTTAGGAGGTTAGGGAGTGGAATGCAAACATGAAGAGGAATCAAGGTACATTTAGAAAGCAGAATCAGAAAGATTAAGTAACAGTTTGGATGCAGGGCAGTGGTTCATCAAACGGGGGTGAGCTGGCTCCTAGGGGGCATTTCACAACGTCTGGAGACGTTTCTCAGGGTTACAACCAAGGGAGCTTGCTACTGGTTTTCAGTGGGAAGAAGCCAGGGGGTGTTCCTAAACATCTACGATACCCAAGACAGCTCCCTACAACAAAAATCATCCCCCAGTAACAAAATTAATGGCCACAGTAACAAGATTAAGAAATCGTGATGGAGGAGATGAAGGAGGAATCTAAGTCTCCTGGGTTTCAGGTTCAGTTGTTTGAAAAGAAGACAGTGCCACCAGCCAGGACGGTTAACAGAAAACAGTGTGGAACTAGAAGGGGTTGGGGGGGGCTCAGTTTTGACCAAGTTCAGATGCCTAAAGAGTTTGTATTTAAAATGTCAGGAAAGGGGAGTTCCCGTCGTGGCGCAGTGGTTAACGAATCTGACTAGGAACCATGAGGTTGCGGGTTCGATCCCTGGCCTTGCTCAGTGGGTTAAGGATCTGGCATTGCCGTGAGCTGTGGTGTAGGTCACAGACGCGGCTCAGATCCTGCGTTGCTGTGGCTGTGGAGAAGGCCGGCGGCTACAGCTCCTGTTAGACCCCAAGCCTGGCAACCTCCATATGCCGCTCGTGCGGCCCTAGAAAAGACAAAAAAAAAAATGTCAGGAAAGGGGAGTTCCCGTCGTGGCTCAGTTTTTAACGAATCTGACTAGGAACCATGAGGTTGCGGGTTCAATCTCTGGCCTTGCTCAGTGGATTAAGGATCCGGTGTTGCCATGAGCTGTTGTGTAGGTTGCAGACGTGGCTCGGATCCTGCATTGCTGTGGCTCTGGTGTAGTGGAAGCTACAGCTCCGATTAGACCCCTAGCCTGGCAACCTCCATATGCTGCGAGCGTGGCCCTGGAAAAGGCAAAAAGACAAAAAAAATAATAATAACAAAATAAAATGTCAGGAAAGGAATTTAAAATATTAGTTTGGAGCTCAGTAGAGAAAACCAACACTAAGCATGTGGATAAATTTCATTTTAGAGAGAAGCTGTAGAAGCAGCATAGAGAAGCTATACCTGAAATCATAAAGCTCTTAACTCTTAAAAAGATCTGTTAAAACATTTGGCACTGATTATCTCAAGTGTCCAAGTTAATACTTTTTCAAATAAACAGGATGGCACTTATAAATAAAGGTGAGACACACTATTTCCTTTTTAACAATTCACACATATACTAACTGCATAAAACACCAGCATTTTTCCGAAGTATGTTCTATAGAACAACAGTCCTAGAATTGAGTGTTTCATGTTTAGGTAAGTTCTTTTCTTTTTCCTTCTTTCTTTTCTTTTCCTTTTTTTTCTTTTTTAGCCACCCCTGCAGCATGTGGAACTTTCTGAGTCAGGGGTCAAATTCATACCACAGCAGTAGCCAGAGCCACAGAAGCCACAACGCTGAATCTTTAGCCACCAGAGGACTTCTGAAATAAGTTTTGCAAACACTGTGTTACCCTGAAACATTTATAATGAATGTTAATATATTAAAGGTTCTGAAAAGTCCTGCAGTAAAGAAATTCATTTAATCCTAAATAACCCAGCAAGCAGAAAAATGATCTGACCTCAGAATTCTTTTTCATGTGACACAGTAACATCTCACAGGACTTGAATTTATAACCACACTATGAGAATCAAAAGATAAATTTTGGGAGTTCCTATAGTGGTTCAGTGGTTAGCAAACCCATGAGGATGCAGGTTCAATCCCTGGCCTTGCTTAATGGGTTAAGGATCCAGCATTGCCATGAGCTGTGGTGTAGGTTGCACATGTGGCTTGGATCCCACATCACTGTGCCTTGGCGTAGGCTGGCAGCTTCAGCTCTGATTAGGTCCCTAGCCTGGGAGCCTCCATATGCAGCTGGTGTGGCCCTGGAAAAAAAAAAAAAGATAAATTTTGAGGTAGATACAGCTCACTGAAAGTCGATCTGTACATTCTACCATCTTTATGGACACTACTGTCACTAGAAAATATATATAAAAAATGTGATACAAAATTGAGGGCTTATTTAGTGATGACTACAGTATTATTTCTTAAATATAACAACACAAAGTAACTCTCCTAAGAACTTAAACATTAATCTAAAAATCAATTTTAAAAAGCAAATAGATTTTGGCATGAAGTGCTTTAAACTAGCTTAGAGAAACAAAACTAAACACAGACACACAGAGAAAGACACACATTTTTAATCCTATAGAATCACCTACTTTGTAATTTCTTACATCAATAATCAAGATAATGAGTTCAAATGACCTTAATGCTGGAAGAAAAGTTTACTGAAGTACTTTCCAGAAGGTTCATTAAATAATTCTAGGAAGCTGGTATAAGAATAATTCTGAGGGTCTTAATTGTAGACTAAAACTCTGCAAAAGTACTATATATCAATGATGAGCTCTATAAAAATATGGATGTGGAAAACTGGAAAAATGTAAGTATAAGATAACCTGAGGAAAATGGAGTAAAATCAGCGTTTTGTTTTAGAAATAAAGTTTATTCAAACTCATAAAAATTTACATAAAGAATTAATATATTTAACTCTCAGGCATCAGTGTAATAAAAAAGAAACAAAGATCATGAAAAACTGAAGCAAAACAACAACAAAAAACTATCTGCCAAGAGATATTAAATTCCAGATCTAAGAGGTAAAATAGTTAACATTTGTCATTTGGATAGCTTTGGTTTAAAAAAATCAATGATAACGCTTTTTTAAAAATTACTACAGAAGTCAATACTTTTGCAAACATTAATGTGATTACTCAATAAACTTCTGTTCCAAGGAAGTGCAAAGGTATGAATCCAATAAACACAACCAAGCTCAAGGGAATAAAGATAATTATACATTTCCTAGTCCTCATTTAATGCCTAGCTTACAAATATCCTTTTCAGAGCGTAAGTACAATTAGGTATTGTAGCAAAGTGATTACAAAGAAAGTTATGGTTTCCAACAATCCCCTGACTTTCTACTGAATTTTCCGAAAGAAAGCAGCTGGGCAGAGATAAAAGAAACCAGGTAGATAATACCTTCCCCTGAGAGTCTGACACTGCTATAGACACTGTTGGCTGCTATCCACCAAGGACTCCTTGCTCCTTCCTAACACACCTCAGATATTGCTCTGGTGTCTACCCTCCTGCAGAGGACAGTGAGCATCTCTAAGATAATCAAGTGCAACCCCATTCTCTTTGCCAGTCTGTTTAGGAATGGACCTTGGAAGCAATTCTGGTTAATGAGATAATCAGGGAAAGTTTGCTGGAAGCTTCCAGGTATGCGCACCAAAAGATATACGCCTAAGAAGGGATATTCTCGAATAAGGTTGTTTGTAGTGACACTAAGACCTAAAGAGTCATCTGAGTACCGGGAGGACAGCTAACCTAAGAACAAAGCTAACACTGTTTGGGAAGACAAGCAGATGGAAAAGACCAAGAATCTGGTTCCTTGATTATATGTCTGAATCTAGGAATCAGCCTCCAGGCTTTTTACGTGATAAAACAAGTTTCCTCATTGTTCCAGGCAGCTGTCACCTTTTAAATTACACAAATAATAACTGAAGAAAGAGGTTTACAGGAGTTCCCATTGTGGCTCAGCAGAAACGAATCTGACTAGTATCCATGTGGATGCAGGTTCGATCCCTGGCCTCGCTCAGTGGGTCAAGGATCTGGCATTGCCATGAGCTGTAGTGTAGGGCGCAGACACAGCTCCGATCCTGCTTTGCTGTGGCTGTGGTGTAGGCCGGCAACTGCAGCTCTGATTCTACTCTTATCTGGGAACCTCCATGTGCCACCGGTGTAGCCCTAAAAAAAACAAAAAAAAAAACCAAAAAAAAAGGAAAAAGAAAGAGGTTTACATACAATAAACTCTGCAATAACATGCTCTCCAATAAAACGTAATCGGTGGTTTTCCAGAACCCCTGGCTGGCTAGCTACACACTGGTCATAGATTAACACAGACCCACAGTATACACAATTAGATTTTTAGGGCCCCATTTAATATTGCAGAGGTAATCAATGGAAAACATTTATAAGACTAACTGATTGAGATGGGTGGGAGCAAGAAGTGTGGAAATCATGAAAGTTCACTACCAATTGACATTCTGCTATGAAGGATTTAATATCCAAAGCTTTTAATCAAGAACTAGCTGTATAACAGCATGTTAGAGACAAGCAGGCAACTACAGGAGAAATAAAAACTGGAATTTTTTTAAAGCAGTTGCCTGTGGGGATGGGGCCAGATGATGGAAGAGATGAGAAAGGAAACTAGCGCTTCTCCCTACAAACCTTTAAGTACTATTTAATTTTTTAAACTCATACCCGTGCTACAAGATTTTCTTAAGTGGCACTGTGGAGAAAGCTACTCTTTCATCCCAGTGAATGCTGAGAAGACAATGCTTTAGGGGCCATTTTGGAGGACTGCCAAAGAACCACAGAATAAGTGACAATTTTTAATAGCTCGGAACTCAACTTGGTACCTGGTATGAGAACATTTATATTATTCATAAAGAGGAATGAAGGGAAAGGAAGAGAGAAGCTGAAATCCACACATGCCAAGAACTATGGGTCTCGTGTGGTGGACACACCTAGTGGTGAAAACACTCTCTCTCCTTCATTAGAGTAAATACACAGGAAGTAAGACAACAAACATTCTACCTTCAGAATTCTACCTCATTTTTGGAGTTTGAGGTGGCAAGAGAAGCTGAACAATACTTGTTAAGGCCAAAGGGACACGGGCAAGGATAAGCCAAGGAGCGGATGGACACTAATGACCATTTAACTTCAGATGTAATGCCTGAGGAATTTAGTCTCAGTGCCATTGTGAGCTCTAGCACTGCATGTTTTCAGACAAGCTGGAGCTCCAGCACTGGACTTTCCTCAAAAGAAGTGTTATACTATTACTAGTTAATAATACAAATTATAATCCCACTGGATGATCAGGTGATTGGTTTAAATCCTCCCCCACCCCCATCACTCAACTCTGCTCCCCCAAAACAGGCCACTAAGGACAATCATACTCACTAAAACAGCTGTTTTTGATGCTGCTTAAAGACTGTGACTGCATATTACCAACTATGTATTCCCATTACCACGTTACGTATTTAACAGCTGATTGCTTAACCACTTTGAATGTTCTTTAAAAAAAAACAAAAACAATACAAGCTTACTTTGAGGAAAGCAAAGCTTATTGTACTAATAGCTACCCCACACAGAGCTGTACTGCAAGGACGCCATCTAGTGATGGACCAAAACATAGCAGGCGTATGTTTTTTTTTAAATTCCAAGTTACTCTGCAGCAAACAGACAACTGCAAAGGTCATTGCTATGACATAGGTGTACAGACTGAAAACGCGACACCAACAACTACAAAATAGATTTTCTTGGAAAAAATTGTAAGGGTATGATCTGAATGCTTTGTTTTTTTCATTGGTTAATTGTACATTCAAATGAAAGATTTTTTTTTTAAA
The DNA here is from genome assembly GCA_004024745.2 of Catagonus wagneri. Taxonomy (NCBI): domain Eukaryota; kingdom Metazoa; phylum Chordata; class Mammalia; order Artiodactyla; family Tayassuidae; genus Catagonus; species Catagonus wagneri. The sequence continues at coordinate 3,819,432 of PVHT020004020.1, forward strand.
GAAAATCACTGTATCACAATTGCTGACCAGAAATACTTTCATGACATCAAGGGCTTGATTTAATTAGCATATGTGAAGAAAGTATACTCAAAAAACTCAATTTGGAATTTAAGGTTATTAAATTATAAGACTATACTTAAACAGTAATAACACTGTTTATATTCCTCATATATCAGTCCTCATTTTAAGAGGGCTTTTCTTTTCTTTTTCCCTTTTTTCCACCTTTTTTATGGCAGCATCTGGGCTAGGGGTCAAATCAGAGCTGTAGCTGCAGACATATGTCACAGCTACAGCAGCACCAGATCTGAGCCACATCTGCAACCTTCTTGGCAGCTTGCAGCAATGCCAGATCCTTAACCAACTGAGCGAGGCTAGGGATTGAACCTGCATCGTCCTTGATTCTACTCTGGTTCTTAATCCTCTGAGCTACAAAAAAGGAATTCCTAAGAGGTTTTTATTAACCTCAGTCCTTTTATTAGGCCACAGCACTAGTTATTAAAAGAGATTATAGTACTTACTGAGCTTGGGTACTTTAATCAGTACCTGCATTTAAAAGATCAAAGAAATATGCTGAAATTCACAGTTAAGAGCAAGCAAACAATGTATTAAGCAATACCTTCAATACTCAAAGACTCTGGCTTGCTATTTATTAAATATCTTCCAAGTGACTTAATTTCTGCACCACTCCCCTATTTAAAACCCTATTCACTTCAGATTAATATATCTAGTGTTTTAAAATATATCAAGAGGTACCCCTGGTAACTCAGTTCCATTTAAAATTAGCATTGTATGTGCAACTGCACTAGATTTTAAACATTTTTCTTTTCCCAGATTATTTCCACTAAATAAAACTAAATTCTAAGAACTCACTGCATATTCCAGGTAAATCTAAGGAAAATAGCCTCTTTTTTTTTTTTTTGGTGCTTTTAGGGCCGCACCCAGGGCATATGAAGGTTCCCAGGCTAGGGGTTGAAACAGAACTACAGCTGCTGGCCTACGCCACAGCCACAGCAATGTGGGATCCGAGCCGTGTCTGTGACCTCACGGCAACACCGGATCCTTAACCCACTGAGCAAGGCCAGGGATCAAACCCACAACCTCATGGTTCCTAGTCGGATTTGTTAACCACTGAGCCATGACGGGAACTCCAAAAATAGCCTCTTGTTAATGAAAATTTAATTCTTGTTAATATACGTAGTACATCCCTAAATACTCAAAATAAGAAATTTTCTAACAGACATCTAATGCCTAAAAACTTTTAAAGTGAATTAAATGTTAAAAGACAATTTAAGTTCTAATACCAACAAAACTTCAAGGAACAATAATACTCTTAGGTACTCTCTTCCTTTACACTTGACTACAAACTAACTAAGTGAATAAGCAATCCATATATTACCTGAGCAAGCAAATACTCTTAAAAAGTAAACCTAAGATTGAGGAAAAAGATCTGAAAGTATTTTGGCAAAATATTAACATTTGTTAGATCTGAATAGTGGTTTCATGGATATTACATTATTCCCTGTATTATTTAGAATATTTTAATTGCTCAAAACAATAAAACCTCATACCATGTCTCTAGAATTCTTATTGACACTGAGAAATTTGAGTAAATCAGCCACATTTTATTTTATGCAAATGTAGATCATTTCTCTTAACTACTACTGAGCATGTGAAATGTAGCTAGTGCAACTGAGATACTGAATTAGTTTATCCGACACTCAATTCAGTTAGTGTAATACTTTTAAGCACGTACGGAGCAACCTGAATATAACGAATCTACTGTTTCAAGTGTAAATTTCATAAAACTTAAAATAAGCATATTTTATTTTTATCAAGTATATTTGATAAAACTTTTAACATCCAAACTGAGATGTGCCAAGTGCAAAATATACAGGGATAGTATGAAGAAGAATGTAAAATCTCATTCTCTTTACACATTTTAAAAATATTTTGGATATAGAGTTGACCCTTGAACGAGGGTTTGAACTGTGTGGGCCTACTAATACATGGATTTTTTTTTCCCCAGTAAATATATTAGAACATTTTTTGTAGATTATGCAACAATTTGAAAAAACTTGCAAACCCTGCAGCCTAGAAATACTGAAAAAATTAAGGAAAAGGTATGTCACAAATGCATACAATATATGTAGATACTGGTCTACCCTTACATAGGCATAAGGTGAGCGACGTTTAATGCAAAATTATTAATGTGTTAGCCTTCTGACTGTTTTGTAACTTTGCTTTCAAAGAATTACATTACGGTACATTATGCCCCTCTCTCTGTTAACTGGAGAAACTGCCTTTCAGCCTATCAAAAGTAAGTGGCTTTTAAAAAATTAGCAATGTTTCTAATACATTTCATTATGAATATCACTGTAATACTGTATGCCATAAATTTCTTTCTTTTTTTTTTTTGCTTTTTAGGGCCGCACCCGCAGCATATGGAGGTATCCAGGCTAGGGGTTGAATTGGAGCTGTGTTGCCGGCCTACGCCACAGCCACAGCAACGCCAGATCCGAGCCACATCTGCAAACTACACCACAGCTCATGGCAACGTTAGATTGTTAACCCACTGAGCAAGGCCAGGGATCGAACCCGCAACCTCATAGTTCCTAGTCGGATTCGTTAACCCGACAGGAACTCTGCCATAAAATTTTTATAAGAATCCATTCATTAAGTGTATTGTCTAGGCTACTCTGAAGCAATCGTATTGATTATTACACTAGGCTACCATAAACCCATCAGATTGCTGCTGCTTCTTTATTAATGCATGAATTGTTACACCTGTAAATAAAAATGAATTTCTTTTTCACATTATTTTTTACTTTTGATGTTGAGCGTTAGCAATACATATAATATCTATGGTGTTTTGTATCATATAAGACATCTGTTACCTTGTAAATAGATGATGTCAATTGAATGGTATGAATAAAAATAGTACGATACTGAAAAGTATTTTCACTTATGATTATCTTAATAACATTTTACTTTTCTCTAGCTTACTTTATTATAAGAATACATTACACGGTATATACGATACACAAAATATGTGTTAACTGACTGTTAATGTTATCGGTAACAGTGCTAGTCAACAGTAGGCTATCAGGAGTTCCCTTGGTGGCTCAGTGGTTAACGAATCCAACTAAGAACCATGAGGTTGCAGGTTCGATCCCTGGCCTTGCTCAGTGGGTTAAGGATCCGGCGTTGCCGTGAGCTGTGGTGTAGGTCGCAGACGCGGCTCGGATCCCGCGTTGCTGTGGCTGTGGTGGAAGCCAGCAGCTACAGCTCCTGTTAGACCCCTAGCCTGGGAACCTCCATATGCCGCGGTTGCGGCTCCACATAAAGGCAAAAAGACAAAAACAAAAAACAAAAAACCAGTAGGCTATCAGTAGTTTAGTTTTGGGGGAGTCAGAAGTGATAAGCAAATTTTCAACTGCGTGGGAGGTTGGCACCCTAACCCTTGTGCTGTTCAAGGGCCAACTCTACTAATACATTAAAACTGATTTCACCTTTTAAATTTTTTTAAAGTAAATTTTAAATTACATATATGTTACATTGTACTTCAAGTAGAGACAAATGGACAATTTTGGTAGTCATTTCCATACTGATGGACATAGAGGTGGTTCTAATCTTTGCACTATTACCAACAACGCCCCAGTATGTTCACCTGGGTACACATGCAAGAGAAGCTGAATTCCTGACCAAGGGGTATGCACCACAGCATACTTCTAAACCGCTTCTCACAGCACAGGTACCAGTTTATACTTTAATAGTCTAATATTCTTTCCTTCCCACACTTGGCAACGTCCAAGCAACATCTTTAATTTGTGTCAACTTGATGCGCATGAAACGGTGTTTCACTGCTGCTTTAGTTTGCACACCCCTGATTACTAGTGAAGCTGGGCTATCTAAGACCAAAAGATTTCTATCCTTATTTTTAAGCTTGTTCACAACCTTACTTTAGCTCCAGAGAGTGAACAGACCAGAATCCAAAGTCAACACTCAATTCTATACATGGGAACATCTCATATACACAATTCTTTACCACATTTATAAACTTAAGGTGAACACATTCTAAAGAAGGGAAAGGTAGAGTTGGTTATTTTTCTAAATGTGATGACATTTAACATTTAAAAATCAATATAATACAGACATAGTATTCTATCTGATTTTTCAAAGGTAAATTATGATTCTTTGGTATAATATTTAGTTTTTATTTTTATGTACCAAATTGTTTCTGCCATTCCTTAAAATTTTTCCTTTGTGAAAGGATGAGTGGGAGAGTGGTAAATTCTTATTAGTTAAAATTTTAACTCAGAGTCATTAAAAATTTCCTGGCCTAGCAACAAAAAATAATCTTAGCAGATAAAACATGCTTAATGTTAAACTAGAGGTCAAAAGTAACAACACAGTTCTCTTGTCGAATACGCTAAATTCCTGGGTGCTTTCCAGTCAACACCACCAGGCCATTCCAACACCACCAGGAATTCCCATTCCCTACTTCTCTCTGAAATTCTCATTCCAACAGTCCTCAGACTTGGAAGTGAATTTCAGGTTCATCTGATCAAGTTTCCTCTAGTCACAGCTAGTAATTAGATTGACCTCCTTTCTGAGTGGTCCTCAAGTAGCTTACATACACATCGACCAAGGAATAGCATCTGGCATTTTACGTAGGCAGTCACACACTCCCAGTCTCTCAAGACTCTCCAAGGATTCCAAGCACCCCCTGCCTCAGCTCTTTCTTGCACTTTCCTTCAGGTGTTTGTTTAACTTGACTTTCTCAGTGAGGTCTACCTGGTTGCTTTGTAGACAAACTGGAGACCCTTCCTCCTCTCTCCCAGGACTCGCCATCCCCTTCTTTTACTCTTCCCCACCGCACTTCTCACCATCTGACCTATAGTGTATTTTCTTGTTTATTGTCCCTCTCCCCCAGCAAAAGCATTATCTCCTCAGGGCAAGGAAATCGCTGTGTTTAATCATGGCTGTGTTCCCAGCAACTCAAATTCCTGGCACATATTAGGCACTCGGAAAATACTTATGAAATAAATAAATGATTATATACCAAGAGATTTAGAGTTCTTGGTAGTGGGACTACAAGTAGCTTATCTCGATTTTTCGATATGTGAATATGTGCTATATTTATAATAAGAAAAAAAATTAAGCAAACAATTTTAATGCAATGTATTTCCTTGCTTTAAAAAAACACAGCTAGTGGAGTGTTATCTTGGTAATTACAACAACAAATACATACGTTAACATTTGTTACACTATAGATTTATGCACTTTACTGAATATATGTCTTCAATTTCAAAAAAAAAAGTGAATGACAGTTAAAAATATTACAGCCTGAGTGACAATGGATTCATCCAGCAAAAAGAGATTTGAGGACACTCTTGCCTGTAGAAGACTTCCTACAAATCAGCCACAAATCTCCACTGATGCAACTTTTTCCATCAACTAGGTCTGCTCAGAATTCTCTTTATGGTATATAACAATACTTAGAATTATCCCACACAACAAGTAAACTAAAACTACTTCTGTGCCTTTAATTGTGAACAAGCATGCTTGACCCAAGAAATCCTATAAAATAACAACCCTAAGAAAGCCAATATTGGAGTTCCCATCGTGGCTCAGCAGAAAAGAATCTGACTAGCATCCTTAAGAACTCAGGTTTGATCCCTGGCCTCACTCAATGCGTTAAGGATCTGGCATTGCCGTGAGCTGTGTGTGGCATAGGTCTCAGAAGAGGCTCGGATCCCACATTGCTCTGACTGTGGTGTAGGCCAGGGGATACACCTCCGATTTGACCCCTAACCTGGGAACCTCCATATTCCTTGGGTGTGTCCATAAAAAGACAAAAAAGAAAGAAAGAAAGAAAGAAAAACAAAAGAAAAAAGAAAGCCAATCATCTAAAGCTGGAGAAAGTTTCCTAACTGGTTTTCCAGCTAATGCAGCATAGAAGATGATGATGGATTAATTAACATCAAGTACAAATACTAGCTGAACCAATTGATAAAGAGAAAAAATTCTATTCTACTAAATTCGATTCTACTAAAGCCTTTGTATTTGGCAGACATTTCTCACTATCCAAGTGGATAATATCAGAACTCCAATTAAGGCTGCCTCCTCCAACTGTTCAGTGACCATTTAGGAACCAGTGCTCTATAAAAGCCATACTTTCGATTCTGGACAAAGTGGTAAAACCTACTCTTAAATCTCTCCAACTCAAAGAACAGCCTCTCATCGTGTGAAAAATAGCTCTAGAGGCTCAATAAAATGCTTGTTGAGATAGCTGAGAAAAACAAATTAGTCTTACTTCTCAAGAAGAGAGGAGTGGTATCAATTGCAAAGGCTACTACAAACAGCACACAAGGACAGCATGTCATCCTACAACAATTCTACATCACGGTAATAAGACATCACTTGAAAAATAAATATGGCTGGGCTATGGAGACGAATGAAAAGTTTACATGAATTTATAAGCTAAGCCATAACACTTTTTAAAAAACTGAAATCTTCCTATGCCTAATACCTAAATGCATTCGCTCTTTGCTACTATTAAAGTACTTTGGCAGAAATATCAAAAGTATTTGTTTAACTATTAACTATTATAATAGTTAACCATTACCTGTTAACTATCATAAATTCTTTCTAAAGAACTCCCTCCCCACTGCATCCCTCTCATGGTATTAATATAGCCAGAAGGCAATTTTTTAGAAGAAAGCCTTCACTGAATTAAGATTTAAAGGTCTCCCTTGAGGAGTTCTGCTGTAGCACAGGGGGTTAAGAAGCTTGGGTCACTGCAGAGCAATGGGTTCGATCCCCAGCCTGGTACAGTGGGTTAAAGGATCTGGTGTTGCCACAGCTGCAGCTCAGAGTCGCTCCCCGGCCCAGTAACTTGCATATGTCATGGGCGCAGCTATAAAATTAAATAAAGTTTGAATCTTCAATTCAAAGATTCTCCCTTGAATCTCTCAACAGGTTAACAAAAGCCACAACAAAACTCCCACTGGATCCCCATATTACTCAGTATTTCATATGATGGTGCTAAGGAAAAACTTGTCTGCTTGCTGTTAAACCCAAACAAGATTACAACTCAGCACTCTTCTCACACATTTGTCAAGAAACACAGCCATGCTCTGTTTTCCACTAATACTGATCTTATCTAGGGTGCCTGCTATATCTATCCATGTTTCTTTTCAACACTGTATTTTTAACTGTCCCGTTTTACCTTGTTCCTAATTTTACAAATTACTGGAAATTCTCTGTACTAAATGAAAGATTAGAAAACTAATATAATAAAAACAATAGCTTAAACACTAGTTATTGAATTTTAAAAAGAATCTGACAGAAAAGAAGTTGAATTTTTAACCTTTTGCAGTTGGAACAATGTTATATCTCAACTGTTTCCCTTTTATAAACGAGTGAACATACAAATTAACAACTGCCAACATTTGTGTCAAAGGAAAAAATCCACAGACTGGATAACTCAAACTAAGCAATTCAAATGCACCGCTCTTATGCCTGAAAACAAAAGCTTAATCTTATAAAACGGCTATGTGATCAATTCTTTGGTTATAATTAACATTTCTGAGAGCTTACGATATGGTCAGACACTGCTGTAAGCACTATACCTATGCTATTTAATTCCCCCAACCTTTGTGAGGTAGTTACTGCTACCTGTCTTTTGAAGATGAGGAACCCGAGGCACAAGGAGGGTATATAATTTACTCAAGATGACACATGGTAGAGCCTGGCTCTAGAGCCCACATCTTCATCCTATACTGACTCCTTGGATGGGAAAATAATTCTTATGCCAGGTAAACATGAGTTCACTGCTGCAACCAAACTCTTGCCTGGCCCTTGGCCTGAGATTTTGCTGACACAAGTGGAGTAGTTCAGCAATACAACCATGGTTTCTACGCACAGTGAGCATTGTTAAGAGTACCTAAGGAGTTCCCACTGTGGCGCAGTGGAAACAAATCTGACTAGGAATCATGAGGTTGTGGGTTTGATCCCTGGCCTCGCTCAGTGGGTTAAGGATCCGCCGCTGCTGTGAGCTACGACGCTGGTCCCAGACGTGGTTCAGATCCCGCGTTGCTGTGGCCGTGGCGTAGCTTGGCGGTTACAGCTCCAATTAGATCCCTAGTCTGGGAACATCCATATGTCTCGGGTGCGGCCCTAAAAAGACAAAAAAAAAGGAGTACTTAAGTGTTTTTATGAGACATATTTATGTGCTTTACCTGTATTTTGGAAACAATTTGCATTATAACACTTCATTGGAATGATAGTGTGGTTTGAAAGAATCCAAAAACTTGTTTTTAGTTATAGCAATTATAGATCTTGAGCTTTCCTCCTCAAGGGAAGATAACTCTCTGACCTGTATTTTGATACCACGATATTACCTCTGTAACAAAATACGATAATAACAACTGAGGTGAAAATATTGGTCTTTGAGACTAGAAGCTATTAATTCCAATGTATTTTATATTTGCTTCAGACACTGGCTAGATTTCATCACACGTGGAGTTTCTGAAAAGGATTACATGACAGGACTAAGATGCATATTTTGATAAAATAGGATTTATACGCTTGTGAAAATACTTTCTACTGTCTCCCTGTTTTTCCTATCTTGATTCAGTTTCTTTCCGGCAATAACATCTAAGAATTTAATTCTTCCAGCATTTTACTAAACACTTCACCTCTAATAAAGGTATTTTTCCAGGAAAATGTTTCCCTTCAGTTTTAAAAATGTAATTTCCTAACTAGTTTGTACTTGTGTGGAAGCTGTATGTACTGTCTGTAAAGCTGTCTCAAACATTATAGGATTCCTACACACACACACACACACGACTAGATTCCATAAAAATAAGCCTTACAAAGTGGGTTATATGAAGTACTTTAGGAAGGACTTAATAATTCTTTGAAAATGATGTGACTTAAACTAAACATTTAAACTAAATATTTGTGACATGGACATATGTGTAAAAACACTTCACTAGGTGAAATTATAAATAATCGATGCAAAATGGAAGGTCAACAGAAGATTTCAGTAAAGTGATAGATTTTTTTTAATATAAAGCTGCATGAAAACCATTATACCATTTGAAACACAAGATTTGTTGATACTCCCTTTAAATGACCCCAAAGATATCCAGGTCCTAATACCTAGAACCTGTGAATGTTACCCAGTTAGCAAAAGGGAGTTTGTTCCTGTGATTAAGAGTCCTGAGATGGAAAAAATTCTTCTGAGTTAGCCTAGTAGACCCTAAATGTAACCACAAGTATTCTTCTAAGAAGGTGGCAGAGGGAGATGTAAGTCAAGAAGGTTATGTGCCAAAAGGAGAAAGTTCACTCAGAAGATGTTACACCACTGGCTTTGAAATGGAAGAGGCTCTGAACCACAAATGCAGGCAATGTAGCTCTAGAAGTTGGGAAGGGCAAGGAAACCACTCTCCCCTAGAGCTTCCTGGGGTCTGCAGCCCTGCTGACATTTTGGTTTCACCCCCTGTGAAACTAATTTCGAACTTTTGACATCTAGAACTGTAGGACAATAAATGTTAGGTTGTCTTAGGTACCGACTTTGTGGTAATTGTTACAGCAGTCATAGGAAACTAATACACTCATAAATGACAGAAATCTTTATCCAGTTAAAATCTATTAACCTTCTGCCATTTGTAGAATTACTTTATTCAAACCTCTGTTAACAAAAAAGTTTCTATTCAAACGTCTCAAATAATACATTTACTTAACAGTGACAGAATTACCGGAAAAAAAAAGTATAAAATCTTAGTAGAAGCAATTTTGAATTTATTACGCAATTTTAGGCAATTTGTTTACCAACTGGGTATCTACAACTGCTGTGTAATTTAATAAAAATTAAAGCTCAAGAATAAAAAATTATTGCCACGGGAAGAGTTACAGTAATTGTTCAAGTGTAAAAAGAGTAGTTGAGCAGTGACTATTTTTCTCCACATTTCAAATCAGTATGTGATTCAAAAGTACCACTACCGCAAAATGAAACAGCTAAAAGGTAGGAGAAATGGTGGAAAAAGAAAATAACATTTTGTTGAATTCCTGTTATATGTAAACACCTTACATATATATTTTCATTTTCATCTAAAAACAACTCTAAGAGATAAGAGAAGTTCAATTAAAAAAAAAACTTGGAGGAGGGGATAATTAAGTAATCCACCAAAGGTCACAGTTAGTACTGCTATTTCCAGGATTCAAACCCAAAATTAACTCTAAAGCCCACGACTTTTCATTCCTCCCAAAGGAGAGGATGGTGACTGGCAATGAAAACTAAAATTAAACTACTTTTTTCTTTATTTTTTACTCACAGTGACCAATTCATTATTCAAATGAAGTTATAAATCTTCATTACTGTCATGCTAAAACACATTCTATTTCCTCACACTCTCTGAGATAAGCATTATAACTATACAAGTTATCATCTCTATATAAATATTAGAAAATATCCTACTTCTTTCATTATGCCCTTCCCTTTTTTTTTTTTTTGTCTTTTTGCCTTATCTAGGGCTGCACCCGTGACATATGGAGGTTCCAGACTAGGGGTCTAACAGGAGCTGTAGCTGCTGGCCTTTGCCACAGCTATGGCAACGCGGGATCCGAGCTGAGTCTGCAGCCTACACTACAGCTCACAGCAACGCCTGATCCTTAACCCACTGAGCAAGGCCAGGGATCAAACCCGCAACCTCATGGTTCTTAGTCTGATTCGTTAACCACTGAGCCACGAAAGGAACTCCCATTATGCCCTTCTACAAGAATATTTAAAAGAATGCAAAAATACTCAGCACTCAACCAACTAAACTTCTAAATAGCTAACACTGAGAGAAGTAAAACCTATAATCAGCAGAAAAATCAATCAACAGAAACAGAACCAGAAATGACATAGATGCTAGGACTAGTAGACAAAGACATTAAGATAGTTATTATAATAATAGTCCACATGTTCAAGAAGGCAGAGCAAAGCATAAGCATTTTAAGAAGAGACTTGAAGATATATGAAAGTCCCAAATCAATCTTCTGGAGATGAAAAATACACTGGATGAAATTAACAGCAAATTAAACACTGCAGAAGGAAAAAAAAAACTAGCTAATATGAAGATGAAGCATACTCAAAGTGAAGCACACAGCACAAAAGCACTGAAGAAACAGAATATTAGTGCAATTATTATGGAAAAACTTCAAGTAGCCTAACATACATGCAATCAAAGTCCTCAAAAAATGGGAAGAATGGAAAAAATATTTGAAGAAATTATGGTTGAAAGATTTACAAGTTGGAGACCCAAGAAGCCTGACAAATCTGAAGCACAAAGAAATATGAAAAAACTACCCCAAGGGACATGATAATAATAAATTGCTTAAAATCTATGATAAAAAGAAAATCTTTACTATCTCAGGGTTGTGGGGCACAATACACACAGAGGAACAAAGAGGAGAACAACAGCAGACTGCTCATTGGAAACAATACAAGTCAGAAGACAGTGAAATCTTAAAATTATAGAAAGAAAAAAAAACTCATCAAAATTACCTACCTAGCAAAAATGTATTTCAAAAATGGAAGTGAATTTGGGTTGAAAATGTCTTGGAACTAGGTAGAGGGTGGTATTTCCAAAATCTCATGAATGTGCTAAATGCTATACACTTTAAAATTCATGTTAAATGCTTATTACCTTAAATAGAAACTTTGGAAAAATGGGCTGAAATTATTTTCTCAAGACACAAAAGCTGAAAGAATTCATCATCAGTAGACCATACTATGAAAAAATGTTAAAGGGCAGTTTTAGGTAGAAGAAAATTATACCATGTGGGTATCCTGAACCACTGAAAGGAACTAAGAGAGAGCATCAAAAATGGTAAATACGGCATTTTTCCCTTATTTTAACAATCTCTTTTAAAACAACTGACTTAAGTAAAAATAATAATAATGTACCGAGGTATTTATTAGTAGAAGTAAAACGTATAACAATAACACAAACATTACACTATTTTAAGGTTAATATCATACAAAGTGATAAAATACCACCTGAAAGTAGACTGCAGTGAGTTAAAGACACATCTATCAATACTAAAGAGTCATTAAACAAGAGCAAAGCACATTCACAGCCATGGTGAGACATAAGCTGACATAGTAAATAAAAGGAATCATAGAATATACTCAAGTAAATATGTCAAAATAAGGCAAAAGAGAGAAGGAAGGGAACAAAGAACAAATGGGACAAACTAAAAACAAGTAAGATGATAGGTTTAAACCCAAATATATCAATAATCATATTAAATGTATGTGGTCTAAATACCGCAATTAAAAGGAGAGATCGTCAGATTGGCTATAAAGTAACATCCAACTACCTGATGTTTTTAAGAAATCATTTTAAAAATCATACAAAATATAAAGACACATGCAGGCTAAAAGTGAAAGTAATCTTATTAAAGTCTACTCCCATCTCCAGGGGCAAACTCCATGAGGAGCTTGTTCACCCTTGTGTCGCCCAACACCCAGCAAGTGGCACATTACATTTATTACATAAAAGCTTTTAGAATTTGTGGAAATTTCTTCCCCACGTTACTATTCCCAGGCTACAATATCTGAGGTATCAAGAGCTGTTTTTCTTGCTGTTATCTATACCCCACTTCCAAAAATCTATTCTCTCTTCCCCACCCAGTCTTCTGGGGGCTGAGAAACCTGCTAATCAATCTTGTTAGATCTGTGCCAAAAGTCAAGGAACACTGTTTCTGAGGGAGCGCCTGGTTGGCTTACCTCGAGTGAAGTGCATCTATTTGGCTGCTCCCTGAGTACTGAGTATTTCTTTATCAGACCAGCTAGAAGCCCTTTGCCATGAACTGGATACTAGAGCAACAGGAGAATAGAAAACGGACTTGTGGGTTTAGGTTTCAGAGTACAGGGAGAATAACAGGGACTCAGCTATCTGAACTGCTTACTCCTCCTACCTCCTGTCCCTCACAAAATGTGTAATTACGTGTGTCTCTTCTCCACCCCACCCTCACCCTAATCTATCAGTAGGATACGAACTCTAAGCAGTTAAAGGACTGACTCCTGGTGCTCCTATATCTGTTTTTTTCTTCCAACAAAGTTTGGAATATGCTATTGCTGATGAAATGTGATATGCGGTGTCTGTAAGTTACACACAATACATTTTAACATTTCAACAGGTTCTTGGCAAAGCAATAGGTATATAACATGCCCTAGCCTTCACGGACCCAAAGAAATAATTACAAACTATGATCAATGTTGCAACAAAAGTAAAGAGCTGTGAGAAAAAGAGTGCGCATGGAATGGAGGCAAAGATTTAGATTAGATGGCTAGGTAGAGTGGAAATCGGACTTATAGTGTTTCATAGGCTCAGACAACAGCATGTATGTGGCAAAATGCTTCCGAACATGGCTGCAACAATAACTCCTATCCCTTTTCTAGAACCTTGCCATCATCCTCCTATCAGGAGGTGGAATTTATGTACATTTCCCTTAAATTTGAATGGACCCTTGTAATTGCCTGGACCAAAATAATGAGGCAGAAGTGACACTGTGTGACTTTTAAGACCAGGTTGTCATAGGCCATCCAGCTTTCAGCCTGGTAGTCTTAGGGTACTCACTCTGAGAACCTGGCCACCATGCAGTAACCAAAGCTCAGCAGCCTGTGGAGAGGAACCAAGTCTCCAGCCCTGGCTGAGTTCTCAGTCAAGAGCCAACGCTATCTTGCCAACCACATGAACGACCCATTCAAAAGTAGATCTTGCAGCCTCCAGTTAAGCCACCCCAGCCAGTGCCACACAGAGCAGATAGGAGCCTTTCCCACCAAGCCCTGGCTAAACTGCGTATTTGTGAGCTAGATAAAAGACACCACTTTTTTTTAAGGTCACTAAATTTTGAGTGGTTTGTTTTGTAGCAAGAGATAATCAAAACAGTGTGCGAAGATCCTGAAGTTGGCAAGAGCTTGGCAGTTCCAAAAACTGAAAAATACAGAGTGGCTGGAACACAGAGATAAAAAATGACACCACCGACCCCAGTAACAACCAATGGTTAACATTTGGTATTTATTACTTTATACAGCATTGTTCTAAGTGGTTTATATGTATTATTTTATCATTAGAATTCCGTTGGTAGATACTCTTAAAACATTGATTTTAAATATTGGGAAACTGGGGCACAAAACAGTTAAATGCCTTGCCCAGGATCACACATTCAGACAGTCCAATATAAGTGTCTAGGCTATGAATAAAGCCGTATGTCCCCTCAAAGGACTGAATGGCATAAAATGAGGTGTACAATGCAGACCACAGACCATGGATGGAAGTTTAGGTATTAGTTTATGAGTAATGGGACACTATTGAAGAGTTTTAAGTAAGGTAGTATGCAATCTGATTAATATTTAAAAGACCATCCTGGCTGCATGTGAAGAACAAATTAGAAGAAAGGCAATAATGTTTGACAGCAAGGTATTCCTTGAGAATAAAATTAGAAATAACTAAAATATAATGGTTTCACTGAAGAATATAATGGACGCATCAAGCTGATAACAATCGACTTGAACATACAAAAAGAGAAATGCCAAGACACTGCTCTTCGCCTTCTGGTAGTAGGCCACAACCACGTATGACATATTCCTGGGGGTGAAAAATTCAAACCTGAACCCAAGGAAGCCTAGATCTAGCTACAAGTTCACCAGGGAGAGGAGAACAGAGGAACAAGTTAAACACCATGAGGATATAGCCTACCAAACCCAGAATGTGGAAAATCCTAGATGACAAATTTGACAAACAGCCAGAAAGGGAGAAAGGTGCTCTTATAGATTAAAATAAACCCAGAAATGTACATATCAGCCAAATGCAACCTGTGAACCATACCTGGAAGGTGATCTGAACAATCCAATGATTTTAAAAGACACTGATGAGGCAACTGGGGAGCACTGACCACTGATTAGATGTTAAGAAATTAGTAGGAGTTTCCAGTATGATAACGCCATTGTACAAATTTTTTAAAAAACAGTCTTATTTCTTAGTGATACACACTTAGTATTTACAGGTAAAATTATATCATGTCTAGATTGCTTAGAGGGACATAGTGTGGAGAGGGACAGGCAGTATAGATGAAATAGTATGTGCCATATGTTAATAACTGTTGAAGCTGGGTGATGGAAGCATATGGGTTAATTACACAATTCTCTTTAGGTTTCTGTAAGCTCAATTTTTTTCTTTTTAGGGCCACACCAATGCCATATGGAAGTTCCCAGGCTAGGGGTCCAATTGGAGCTGCAGCTGCCAGTCTACGCCACAGCCATGGCAATGCCAGATCTGAGCTGCATCTTGCGGCAACACCAGATACTTAATCCACTGAGCGAGGCCAGGGATTGAACCCGCATCCTCACAGACACTATGTCAGGTTCTTAACTCGCTGAGCCACAACAGGAACTCCAAAACTTTTCTCAATACAAAGTTTAAATTTAAAAAATTTAGGAATCTATCTAAACTCCCCATATCCAAACAAGTTAAAGCTGTAAATTCAGACAAGAACAGGCTTATAACTAAGTACAAAACTTCTGTTTTGTTTTCTCTTTCAAGAATATACAACACAGGAGTTCCTGCTATAGCACAGGGGGTTAAGAAATCGACTGCAGCAGCTCAGGTCAGTGCCGAGGTACAGAATCAATCCCCAGCCCAGCACAGTGAGTTAAAGAATCCAGTGTTGCCGCAGCTGCAACACAGGTCACAGGTGCAGCTCAGATTCAATCCCTGGCCCAGGAACGTTCATATGCCACCAGTGCGGCCATTAAAAAAAAAAAAATCCAACACGAAAGCAGATAACTACCGAAGTTAGAACAGGCGATCTCTGAGAGTGACTAGGCAGTTCCCCTGGTACTCTCTGGGAGAGAGGGGGTCCTGACATATTCCAGAGGCAGGGAGAGATTGATGTATGAGACTATCATTGCACTAAACATCCGATCAACCAATCTTACTCATCAAGCCACTTTCTGACGGCAATTTGGCTTCCACTGTGACATTCTTTTCTATGGGAAAGGATGTATTTCTAGTGACTAATCAATAAACTGCTATTCCAGCCTATATAGTAGTCTAAGATTTCATAGGGTAAACTACTCCACAGAGCCCCAAATCTACATCCTAAATAACTAGTAAGCCAAAAAGCCCAGACTTTAAAATCTGATAACCACACCAATGTACTGTTAATTTTTCACACAGAACTTTTTCTGTGTTACCATACATCCTTCACAGAAGAATACAGCTGTTACAAAATGTGCCACACTTATAATAAATAGAAAATAAATTTCAAATGTAATAGTTACCATTTATTGAGTGGCTGTTAGTACACATGGTACTTTGTATACACTTCTCCTAAATCTAAATCCTGGATAGGGCAGATACCATCTCCATTCTACAGATGAGGAATAGGACATAAGTGACCTATTCAAGATCACACAGCCAAGTTAAGGATGGAGCAGCAATTCAAACCCAGATCTGAGGCTAAACTAAAAGCTTCCTAAATTGTTGAGGGTTAAACACATTCTTGTGAGTTTTCAAGGTTACCAAACCGAAAATATGATCTCTGAGAGTACAAGTTTAATAATTTAAATACCAGGCATTCTACTACAAGCTGTAGGGAACATGCAGAGAGGAACCATAAACACATTATATTCTCAAAGAGGTTTCATTTAGAATAAATTTTTTTTGTTAACAGAAGATAATGATCTAGGAGTGAAAACTAATAAATGCTACAGAAGACATAAATGCTAACATAAAGTGCTAAGAGTATTCATAAAAGGGAGAGATTTCAAAATATGAGAAACATATAAACTTGTTCAACAACTTTTAGGTTGGCTTGTACTAATGGATGGTGTACTAAGAGATGTCTCTTTCTTTCTAGAGCAAAGAGGACCAAGTAACAGAAGGCTAGGCTCTACGACCATGGAGCATTTGGGACTGTAGCAGCTTGGGTCACTGCTATGGTGCAGGCTTGATCCCTGGCCCAGGAACTCTACATGCTGTGGGAACAGCCAAAAAAATATTTTATTTATGTGTACCTTTTAAAATTAATTACAATAATTAAGATAGGTGATTATTCCGATCATAAACCTAAACTTGCTTACTGAGAATTAGTATTTTCATGGTTCCATCAAGCCCTCCTAAATCAGGCTATTTCAAGATAATCAATGAAATTAGAACACTAAACGGATTAAGTTCTTGGGACATAAAATACAGAAGGAAGGGAGATTTTAATGGATATTTTATTAGAAGGAGATAAAGTCCACAAACTTATCTTTGGCTTTCAGTAATACCAAAGCTTAAAAATTATTTTAATGTTTTCATTTAGAAGGCAAAAAATTAAAATTTAGTTTGGTATAGAAGTGTGGTAACTGTATAAAAAGTCTACTAATAATAGTTGTGATTTATTAAGTAGTTCCTACATGCTACAATGTTTTAACAACCTTGTTTGTATTTTACCCATTAACTTTCATAATTCTATCCCCATTTTACAGATGAGGAAACTGAGACATACAAAACATAAGTAATTTGCCCAAGATCATAATGCTAAGGAATTAATCATTTAAATGCAGTCACTGCCTGGCTCAAGAGACCTAAGCTAATTCCTAAACTGCTCTGCCTGTACTGTGCTGTATTATTCTATACCACAGCTATAGCTTCTGCAGCCTAAATCTCTTAAGGGTAAAAGGAAAAAAAAAGGTTTAAAAAATGATGTAAGTGGAGCTCCTGTTGTGACTCAGCAGTAACAAACCCTACTGGTATCCATGAGGATGCAGGTTCGATCCCTGGCCTCACTCCATGGGTTAAGGATCCATCACTGCCACAAGCTGCAGTGTAGCAAGCAGATGTGGTTTGGATCTGGTGTTGCTGTGGCTGTGGTGTAGGCTGCAACTCTATTGAATCCCTGTCCTGGGAGCTTCCATATGCCTTGGGTGTGGCCCTAAAAAACAATAATAAAATTTTTAAAAATAAAATATTAAGTATATTTTTAAATGGTGCAAGTCCCATCAATTTAGATCATGATGATGAAATTACATTTTCTAGAACAAGAGAAAAAGCAAAATTTATTTCATTTTGAAAGCTGTCTCTTAACCGATTCTTACTATTACATAAAAGAAAAATGGGAGCTCCTGTTGTGGCTCAGCAGAAATGAATGACTAGCATCCATGAGGACATAGGTTCTATCTCTGGCTTCGCTCAGTGGGTTAAGGATCCAGCGTTGCCATGCGCTGTGTTGCAGATTACAGATTCGGCTAGGATTTGCTAGTTAAGACATATCCCTTGAGCATGAAAATTCCCATAAAAAATAAAATGCTATCCAAGTTTTCACAACAGTAAAATAAGAATCAGTCAAGGAGTATAGGCACTTTGAATGACTAGAAAGAAAAGCTTACGCCAATCCATTAATTTCTGTGACATTCCCGGGTATGAGAGAAGAAGAAAAAACTCACTAAAGAACCTGTCTACACACTGGCTCCGTGTGAGTCATGTGTGTTGTGTGTGGCATGTATACAGGGCACAAGTGGGGCTCAAGAAGCTAAGTGTTAAATAGAGTCCCAGGTGTTCCTGTCATGGCTCAGTGGAAACGAATCTGACTAGCATCAATGAGAACGTAGGTTTGATCCCTGGCCTCACTCAGTGGTTAAGGATCCAGGGCTGCCCATGAGCTGTGGTGCAGGTTGCAGATGAGGCTCGGATCCCGCGTTGCTGTGGCTGTGCTGTAGGCCGCCAGCCGCAGCTCTGATTCGACCCCTAGGCTGGGAACCTCCATACGCTGTGTGTGTGGCCCTAAAAAGACAAAAGACCAAAAAAAAAAAAAAAAATGGAGTCCCAGAACCCAGAAGGGCTCTAAGATCCTCCACAGGCCTAGGTTCCAGGATGTGTCCCACAGAAAAGACTTCAAAGGTTAAGAAACTGGGGCCATTCTGGCAAACTTAATACTTACTAGGTTGGTTTCCTAAGATAAGAATGTTCTCTACAAAAGGAAAAGGGCCATTAGGGTGGGGAAAAGTGGCAAATGAAAATAACTCTGAATAGAACGTTACAAAAGTTGGACATACCTCTTTCGTGCTTCATTTTTAGCAGCATGGAGGCCAGGAAAACCCTTCTACCACACAGTTCTCTGCCCCTTAGGTAGAGCAGCAACCTGAATTTAGGCTGTCTCAACAAGAGGAGCACCAAAACCTATGGCTTTAACCTTAGGTGGGCCCTCACAGCTCCTCACTGTTCATGGCCAATAATCTCTCCCACTCCCTTTTTTTTCTTTTCTTTTAAAAGGCCGCCCCTGTAGCATATGGAAGCTTCCAGGTTAGGGACTGAATCAGAGCTGCAGCTGCTGGCCTACGCCACAGCCGTGGCAACCCCAGATCTGAGCTGCACCTGGGACCTACACCATAGTTTGTGGCAACGCCAGATCCTTATCCCACTGAGCCAGGTGAGGGATCGAACACGCATCCTCCTGGATACTAGTTGGGTTCCTAATCCACTGAGCCACAATGGGAATTCCCAGTCTCTCCCATTTTCACCTCTCTTCCCAAGGCTCTGACCAACCTTCTTTCTCTACCCTCTCAGAAGATGGCCTTGTCCTTGATTTGCTAGAACATATACCCACAAAAGCAGGGCTCTCCATTCACAGACATATCTCATAGACTTAGACTACTGCCTGACACGTAGTGGATATTTAGAATAAATATTTAGTAAATAAATCAGGGAATCGAGGAAGTGGAATCCCCCAGCTAAGGAAGTCAGGCCCAGTCTCTGCCTTTTAACCTATAAACTTAACCCAATCGTATCCTTCACACATCCTGCCCTCCAGTCTGGGAGGAAGATAATACTTCGTATTTTAGGTTAACTACCCCTCCTGTGCTCCAGATAGCATTTGCTCCCATCTCTCTCCTCAGTAATTATCCCTCTGTACTCTAATTTTTACATACCCGTAGCTATGGACTTCTTTTCCAGGGCCTAAGATGAATGCTTAGTTCTATTTTGAAAACAAAACCAAAACAATTTCCTGAGCCCTAGAGCTTGCTGAAGCTACATTCTATTTCAGACAAGCTTGGTCTTAAAGGAGCAGCCTAGATTTCTCCTGTCTCTTCCTTCTTCATTAGCACCATCACTCTATGGCTATTTGGCTTCTATCCCAGGCTGCTCAAACTTCTCAAGGTAAGGTGGTTAAAGGACTGCTACTTATCCAATCTAGCAGATACTTTCTTACCTCATCTGATGTCTCTGTTACATCTGATCCTTGCTACTCCTTTCTGGAAACTTCCTTGCTTGGCTTTTTGACACTGTTCTCTCACTGTTCTAGCCTGACAGCTCTCTCAACTTCTTTGCTGCCCCTTAAATGATCATTCCCCCAGAGAGGCCTGATTTGGTCTTTTCTATAAATATCCTGAGTGAGCTCATCCACATGCGAAGTTTCAACCGAAACTTTTATTTTCTAATGGCTCCCCAAACTCCATCCTCAGCCCAGTTCTCTTTTCCTGAATACAAGACCTGGATATCGGACTATAAGTCATTCCCACACAGATGGACAAAATACACCATTTTTCACTCAGTTCATCTCACCTCACTGCAAACTTGCTTCTCTTCTGGTTCCCTAGATCAACGAATGGCTGACCAAGCCAACCTCCTTACCCCCTCCAACAAAAAGCACTGTCAACTCCTATAGATACAAATACTCAAATCTCTTTGAATCCAGCCCCTGTTCTACTTTAATTCAAGCCACTATGCTTAACTAAACTGCAGTTAACCTATTACACAATTAAATCTGAGGATCTCCAAGACCCCCATCCATTTGTCTCTCTCTCCACACACATACCCACTCCCAAGTCTAAAACTTCCTACATATTGCAGCCTGAGTAGTTAATCTAAAACACAAGCATAGTAGTAACTCTACTGGCTTAAAATTATTCCTTTTCTCACCATTACCTAAAGCAATGGCCTCTAAAGTGCAGTATATAAATAATTTATTTTCCCCTGTATATATATTATGCAACATTTTTATACGTTTCATAATATATATACATATGTGTATATGCACACACAAATAATTTATTTCCCCCTGTATATATATTATGAAACATTTTTATACGTTTCATAATATATATACATATGTGTATATGCACACACAAATAGTAGGACATGCAACTTAGGCAGTGCAATCCTCTAAGATGACAGATATCATCTGGCCCTGGATTAACTTTCTAGTCAAATCTACTTTTATATTATATCTGAGTTATGCCAAACTACCTTGACTTTTTTTTTTTTTTTTTGCTTTGCTTTTTAGGGCTGCACCCACAGCATGTGGGAATTCCCAGGTTAGAGGTCGAATCAGAGCTGCAGCTGCTGGCCTACACCACAGCCACAGTAACTTAGGATCCGAGCCACGTCTGTGACCTGCACCATGGCTCACGGCAACGCCAGATCCTTAACCCAATGAGAGAGGCCAGGGATGAAACCCGCATCCTCATGGATGCTAGTTGGATTCTTTTCTGCTGCACCACAAGGGGAACTCCTGAAAGTACCTTAACTTTCTAGTGTATGTCAACTTTGAAGCTGTACCTATGCCTCTCCCCTGCCCCAAATACCCTAAGAAACTCCTCACACATTTTCGCTCTCCCCACTACTCCCAGTCCCTCATCAACTCTTGTTTGTTCTTTAAAGCTCCAAGCTTAACTGGCTATGTGGGAAGCCTTCTCTGACCTTCCCAGGCAGAGGTGGGCACTTCCCTCGCTGCACTCTCACACAGAAGGTACATCTCTATTATGACACTTAAATCGCAGTATTATAATTTCTTGTTTACATGACTGTCTACTCATCTTTGTATTGCCAGTGTCTAGCGTGACTCATGACACAAATTAAATGCTTAATGTTTGTTACAAGTGCACAAGAGATGCAGTGTTAGGGGACAGACTGTAGCAACACGTTAGTTACCTGACACAGCTGAGTAAGTGCTCTTGCTTTGTGAAGGTTTGGGCTGATGATCAGCTTCAACTTTTCAATTTTAAGATGTGCTTACATCATGCACTAAGTTTTCAGGTGTAGGTAACAGGAAGAGATGTTTAGAAAGCCAACACTTCATCATCCACCAAATTCTAATCAATTATCCGTCAACAGTGTCAACACAGTCTGAAAGATGCCTTATACAAATTCAAAAGCTAAGGCTCAGTGATTCTGGTCAAACACGACAAATTAATTGCACACATTTATCTTCCTTTTCTGAAACTGCACTAAAATGAAAGTGAAGGAGGAAAAGTATAAACCCACAACACCAAAGAACAGAAGTGATACCTGTGCATAAGCAATTTTAATACAATCTGGAAAGAAGTCATTTTACTTTTTTTTTTTTTAGGGCCGCACTCACAGCATATGGAAGTTCCTAGGCTAGGGATCAAATCGGAGCTATAGTTGCTGGCCTACACCACAGCCACAGCAACGCCAGATCCAAGCCATGTCTGCGACTTACACCACAGCTCATGGCAATGCTGGATCCTTAACCCACTGAGCGAGGCCAGGGATCGAACCCGCAACCTCATGGATCCTAGTCAGTTTTGTTAACTGCTGAACCATGAAGGGAACTCCAGAAAGCAGTCATTTTAAAAGGACTAGTACCTGACTTGGCAAAGCCAAGGGAACTGTATAGTTTGCCTGCAAAGAGGGAACTAATAAGTGAACATCTTGCTGGCCAGAATTTAGAGGCAAAGGAACTATAGGAGAGGGTGTGAGGTATGGGACTGAAATTGGGGAGTTGATGAGAAGTTTAAGAGAGCAATGAGCACTCCTTTCCCCTCTTCCCACCCTCCACAGTCAAGCAACTACCTTTCCCAATAGGAGAAAACAAGGGCAGAACATTATGAGAAAAGCTGAAACCCTCTCCTTCATGGTTTTCAGTTTACAGCAGGCAATATGCCTTCTAGATAATGGAATATACTTACCTTGTTCTCAGGATGCCAACAGGTGGCTGTGTGTAATATACACACATCCTGAGAATATATATATATATATATATATATATATATATATATATGAAGATTGTTCTCTAGAGAAATTGAATAGTCTCAGAGAAAAGACCTGCAATCTCAGAGAGCAGATCCCTACTTAGTGAAATCTGGAAATCACCCAAGAAAAAGGTCCATTCACCCCTAAATGCCTAACATGAAGCTCGCTGGTGGTAGGACTCATTGGGTTACACAGAGCTTCTAACTGGTTTTTTATTTTTAATTTTTTTTGCTTTATTTTCATTTTTATTTTTTTAGGGCTGCACCCATGGCATATGGAGGTTCCCAGTCTAGGGATCGAATCACAGCAAAGCTGCCAGCCTATACCACAGCCACAGCAACGTGATACGAGCTGCATCTGTGACCTATACCACAGCTCACGGCAATGTTGGATCCTTAACACACTGAGTGAAGCCAGGGATCCAACTTGCATCCTCATGCATACTGGTCAGATTAGTTTCCACTGAGCGACAAAGGGAATACCTAACCAGCTTTTTAGTATCTTACTCTCATACACAGCCAAGGACTACTAGGTAATCTAGGGATGTTTCCATCATGAAAGAAGAAACTAAACAAATAAAAAAAGGAACACCAAAGAAAATTTAAGGAGCAGAAAACAAAACTTCAAAACACTGTGTGTCCTCAGAGAGGACACAAATCAATAAAATCAGAAATGAAAAAGGAGAAGTAACAACAGACATCACAGAAATACAAAGGATCATAAGAGACTACTATATGCAACTATATGGCAATAAAATGGAAAACCTAGAAGAAATGGACAAATTCTTAGAAAAGTACAATCTCCCAAGACTAAACCGAGACGAAATAGAAAATATGAATAGACCAATCACAAGTTCTGAAATTCAAACTGTGATTAAAAAACTTCCAACAAACAAAAGTCCAGGACCAGATGGTTTCACAGGTGAATTCTATCAAACATTTAGAGAAAAGCTAACACTTATCCTTCTGAAACTCTTCCAAAAAATTGCAGAAGAGGGGACACTCCCAAACTCATTCTATGAGGCAACCATCACCCTGATACCAAAACCAGATAAAGATACCACAAAAAAAGAAAATTACAGGCCAATCTCACTGATGAACATAGATGCAAAAATTCTCAACAAAATACTAGCCAACCGAATCCAACAATACATTAAAAGGATTATACACCATGATCAAGTGGGATTTATCCCAGGGATGCAAGGATTCTTCAATATCCGCAAATCAATCAGTGTGATACACCACGTTAACAAACTGAAGAATAAAAACCATATGATCCTCTCCATAGATGCAGAAAAAGCCTTTGACAAAATCCAACACCCATTTCTGATAAAAACCCTTCAGAAAGTGGGCCTAGGGGGAACCTACCTCAACATAATCAAGGCCATCTATGACAAACCCAGAGCTCTCATCATTCTCAATGGTGAAAAGCTGAAAGAATTCCCGCTGAGATCAGGAACCAAGACAGGGATGTCCACTCTCGCCACTACTATTCAACATAGTTCTGGAAGTCCTAGCTACAGCAATCAGAGAAGAAAAAGAAATAAAAGGAATCCAAATTGGGAAAGAAGAAGTAAAACTATCACTTTTTGCAGATGACATGATACTATACCTAGAGAATCCTAAAGACTCTACCAGAAAACTGTTAGAGCTCATCAGTGAATTTGGCAAAGTTGCAGGATGCAAAATTAATACACAGAAATCAACTGCATTTCTATATACCAACAATGAAAGATCAGAAAGAGAAATTAGAGAAGCAATCCCGTTTACCATCGCATCAAAAAGAATCAAATACTTAGGAATAAACCTGCCTAAAGAGACAAAAGACCTGTACTCTGAAAATTATAAGGTGCTGATGAAAGAAATCAAGGATGACTTCAACAAGTGGAAAGACATACCATGCTCTTGGATTGGAAGAGTCAATATTATCAAAATGACTATACTACCCAAGGCAATCTACACATTCAATGCAATCCCTATCAAATTACCAAGGACCTTTTTCAAAGAACTAGAACAAAATAGTTTAAAGTTTGTCTGGAAACACAAAAAACCCAGAATAGCCAAAGACATCCTGAAAAAGAACAATGGAGCTGGAGGAATCAGGCTCCCTGACTTCAGACTCTACTACAAAGCTACAGTCATCAAGACCGTATGGTACTGGCACAAAGACAGAAATGTAGATCAGTGGAACAGGATAGAAAGCCCAGAATTAAATCCACGCATCTATAGTCAACTAATCTATGACAAAGGAGCCAAGAATATACACTGGACAAAAGACAGCCTCTTCAATAAGTGGTGCTGGGAAAACTGGACAGCTACATGTACAAAAATGAAACTAGAACACTTCCTAACACCATGCACAAAAATAAACTCAAAATGGATTAAAGATCTAGATATAAGACCAGATACTATCAAACTCCTAGAGGAAAACATAGGCCAAACACTCTCTGACATAAATGATAGCAACATCTTCTCAGATCCATGTGTCAGAGTAAGGACAATAAAAAGAGAAATAAACACATGAGACTTAATTAAACTTCAAAGTTTCTGCACAGCTAAGGAAACCCTAAACAAAACGAAAAGACAACCCACAGAATGGGAGAAAATATTTGCAAATGATTCAACTGACAAGGGATTAATCTCCAAAATTTACAAACAGTTCCTACAGCTCAACACCAAAGAAACAAACAACCCCATCAAAAAATGGGCAGAGGATCTAGGCAGACAGTTCTCCAGAGAAGACATGCAGATGGCAAATAAACACATGAAAAGATGTTCAACATTGCTCCTCATTAGAGAAATGCAAATCAAAACCACTATAAGGTACCACCTTACACCAGCCAGAATGGCCATCATCAAAAAGTCTACAAACAGTAAGTGCTGAAGAGGGTGTGGAGAAAAAGGATCCCTATTACACTGTTGGTGGGAATGCAAATTGGTGCAACCACTGTGGAAAACAGTATGGAGATTCCTCAGAAAACTCAAAATAGAATTACCATTTGATCCAGCAATCCCACTCCTGGGCATCTATCCAGAGGAAACCATGACTCGAAAAGACACATGTACTCCAGTGTTCATTGATGCACTCTATGCAATAGCCAGGTCATGGAAACAACCTAAATACCCATCGACAGAGGAGTGGATAGGGAAGATATGGTACATACACACAATGGAATGTTACTCAGCCATTAAAAGGAACGAATTACCAACATTTATAGCAACATGGATGGACCTAGAAATTATCATGCGAAGTGAAACCAGCCAGACAATTAGACAGCAATACCCAATGCTACTGCTTACATGTGGAAACTAAAAAGACACGATGAACCTCTTTGCAGAACAGACAATGACTCACAGACTTTGGAAAACCTTGGTTTTTCAAATAAGACAATCTGAGGGGTGGGGGGATGCACTGTGGGTTTGGGATACAAAATCTGTAAAACTGACTTGTGATGATTTATGTACACCTATAATTGAAATAAAATCCATTAAGAAAAAAAAAAACCACTGTGTGTCCTCAAATCAATGACATATTGAGAAAAGAGACTTGGAAATTTAAAATCATATGAAAATTAAAAATCCAGTAGAAGTGTTAGAAGATGAAGTCAAGGCAATTTCCTTAGAAAGCAGACTAAGAAGAAAAAAAAAACAGTAGATAAGAGAAAAAGGAGACAACCATCCAACTAGTAGTTTATAAAGAGAGAAAACATGCAAGAAAAAATTTTTCTTAATCTTTTTAGGGCCGCACCCATGGCATTAGGAGGTTCCCAGGCTAGGGGTTGAATCGGAGCTGTAGCCGCCAGCCTACACCACAGCCACAGCCACACCAGATCCAAGCCGCGTCTGTGACCTACACCACAGCTTACGGCAATGCCAGATCCTTAACCCACTGAGCGAGGCCAGGGATTGAACCTGCCTCCTCATGGATACTGGTCAGATTCATTTCCATTGTGCCACAATGGAAACTCCTAACCAACTTTTTAGTATCTTACTCTCATACACAGCCAAGGATCACTAGACATCCCAGGGAAGTTTCCATCATTGAAAGAAGAAATTAAACAAAAAAAATCACCAAAGAAAATTTAAGGAACAGAAAACAAAACTCATGGATGCTAGTCAGATTTGTTTCCATTGAGCCATGATGGGAACTCCAAGAAATTTTTTTTAAATAGAAGAAAAATCTCCCCAACTTGGGGAAGTTAACAGATTGAACCCGTCCAGTACTGACCAAACAAAAAGCCCCACATCACACTACTGTGAAATTTCTAAATATCAGAGGGAAAAAAATTGCAAAACCTTCCAAAGCAGGGGAAGAGTAATACGTGAAGGAACAGGAATCAGAAATAAGCAGGCTTTAGAGGAACACTGGAAGCTAGAAGACAACCGATCAGTGCCTTCACAATAATGAGAGAAAATTATTTCCTCTCCAGAGATCTAGATCATTTGAAGGGGAGGGAGCTTTCACATGTCTCAAAAACGTTATCTCCTACCCAGTCATTTTCAGGTAACTACAGGAAAAGGAGCTTCAGTAAAACAAAGAGATAAACCAAGAAAGAAAACACAGTGACCAGGAAACGAAATACCATGCCTCCCTCCCAAAAAAATACTTAAGGAAAAGTTTAGTATGAGAACTATATAATATGCCTAAAGAGTAACCAATCCATACTGCAGCAGAGGGCTACAGAATTTTAAAAGTTAAAAAAAAAAACTGGAATGGACATAATATTTGAGCACGTGTAAAATTTCCACAGGTTATTTGATGTGGTGTGGCAGGCAGGATTCTAAGATAGCCCCAAGATTACTGCCCCCGGGTGGACATTTTCTGCATAAAACTCTCACCTTGAGTAGGGAGTAGAAGGGTTGAATAGGATGGTACAGCAGACAGATGATTCGGTCACCAATCAGCTAACTTCTAATTAATCAAAAGGGAATTGATCCTGGGTGGACCTGAGTTATCTAGGCGAGTTCTTTAGAAGAAGATAAAGCACCAGAGAGGCGTTCCTCCTGCTGGCCTTGAAGACACAGCCTCTTTGAGTTCTATAGCTACAAGGAAATGAATTCAGACAATGATCACATGAGCTTTGAGGAAGAACCTCACCCGCGATAACAGCCTAGTCCAGCTGCCATCCTGACTACTGCTTTGTGAGACCCGGAGCAGAAGGCCTGGTTAAGGTGCCTGGATTCCCGATGCACGAAATCAGCAAAGACAAGTGGGTGCTGTTTTAAAGCCACTAAAATTGTGGTAATCTGTCAGACAGCAACAGAAAACCAATACTATAGCATGTGGACAAACTTAAGGATATCTAAGCAGGATAAACAATTTAGAAGGAAAGCATACTTCCTCCAAAAATCATAAAATTTCAGGAGTCAAAGCAGTGTCTGGTAGTTTCAAAAATAATACACTCAGAAACACCAGAAAGCAGAAGCAACTCTGAAGAAAAGAGCATCATGGTAAGTACTGATGCAGGTAATCAGTTTTAAAGAGAGAGAGATCAGTTTCAAGTTTTGGCTTACAAAAAGTAGACACAAGGTTCAATCAGGGTTTTTTCCTTCAGATCAAAAATATAATTTTTTTGCAATTTGCAAGCAGAGAAAAAAAGGTTTCTGGAATAAATGAAGCTTTGGGGGGGTTTTGTTTGTTTTTTAATAACAAGATTTATTATTCACGGATCCCAGAAATGGGGGGTCAGGGGCACAAAGAGCGAGGGCAACAAAGTCCTCTGAACCAAGCCATGAGTGAGCAGGAAATGGAGAGCAGGGTACCAAGGACCCTTGACGTAAAAGGTGGTCGGCATGGAAGTCACTAACTTTTCTCAGGCTCAACTCTAAGTGGTTATTTTTTTTTTTAACTTTTTTATTTTTTTGTCTTTTTGCCTTTATGTAGAGCCGCACCGACGGCATATGGAGGTTCCCAGGCTAGGGGTCTAACAGGGGCTGTAGCTGCCGGCCTTCGCCACAGCCACAGCAACACGGGATCCGAGTCGCGTCTGCTACCTACACCACAGCTCACGACAACGCCGGTTCCTTAACCCACTGAGCAAGGCCAGGGATCGAACCCACAACCTCATGGTTCTTAGTCGGATTCGTTAACCACTGCGCCACGAAGGGAACTCCTAAGTGGTTATTTTAAAAGTCCTGAGAAAAGCAAAGTTGGAACTTGTGGTGGGAAGTCTAAGCTCAGGCAGGCTCTTATCTAAATGTCCAGACTCGGTGGGAATAGGGGCGTCACTCTGTAAAACGCCTAGGCAGGAACTCATGGCTATTTTCTCATCAAATGATATGACTTCTACTGCTCCCTTCTAGCCTCTTTCACCCAAATCCTCAGTCTACTCACCCTCTATCTAAATTGCCTTTCTGCTCTGAAGAGACTACAAGGCCATAAGCAAAAGTCAGCTAAGCTAGTGGCCTTACAACTGCAAGAGTTCCAAAGCCGTAATCTAAAACATCCAGTTCCCCCTCTGAACCCTCTCAGGGGTCCATCATCAAAACATGAGCCCAGGAATTGGTGTCTCTTTTGTAATCAACCAGAACACTGGAAAAAAGATTGTCCTTGGAGGTTCTGTCAAATCCTTCCATACCAATTTTAAAGTCCTCCTATCCACCCTCAAAGGAAGACCCCCATGTGGATCCTCCTCAGTGCTGAAAGGATTCTGAGAGGTTCTTTGAACCACTGAATGGACAAAAGCTTGTCGTGTGTAAGCTTCACTGTTCAAATGCAAAGTCTCTCTAAGTAAAGGCCTTGGACTGGCAACATCAGCATCAGCCAGGAATCTGTGAGAACAGCAAATTTCATCAGCCCTACTCCTAGACCTACTGTAATCAAAAACTCAGGTTGAAGCTCAGCAATCTGTGTTTTTAACAAGCCTGCTAGGTGATTCTGATCCAAGTCCAAAACTGAGAATAAATATTTAGTGTTAACTTCTGCCACTGCCCTGCTAGGCTCTGGTCTTCCTTCTTGAGTCAAGAATTAAAGTATTGTGAAACCTACCCTGTCCAACCTAGGCTGAAGTGCCACAATCAGCAGCCCATGGCAGGAGCTCAAGAAACGTTGGCTCAATAAATAAGGGATTAGGTTTCAGGAGGGTTTTTAGAACAATGGATAGGAATGCCTTCAGGCAGGACATGTTCTCTTCACTTTCCAAAAGTCCCCACAATCCTTACTGCCTTCTACGTTATAGATCTGCACATTTTTCTGGCCGGCCAATGATAGCATTAGAATTTGGGACCTCTAGGAAAAGCAATTCAGAAAGAATAACAATTTTAATTCTAGACACAATATGGCCCAACCTCCTCTTACGAATTCTAGGCAATCAAGTAACTTACAGCTATCTCACAATGATGCAGAAATTGTATTATGTGCCACAAGTGATCTTTACACTTGTGGGTCTCCTGGCCTAGCATTAAGCTCTAGGACAAGTATTTCCAGACACCTTCTGAAGCTTTCATTTTCTGGTCTGAAATCTTTAGAGAAGAAAACCTTTATGTATTCTTGAGGCTCCTGTGTACAACAACTACAAAGGCAGTTCACGGGGCTTTGGCTGATGGAACTTAGAACTTTAGAATCAACCAAACACATGTTATAACATTTCAAATCATTTATAAGACTTCAATGTATTCAAAATATAACGCACTGGAGTTCCCCTGTAGCACAGCAGGTTAAGGATCCGGCCTTGTCACTGCAACAGCTCAGGTTGCTGCTGTGGCACAGGTTGGATCCCTGGCCCAAGAACTTCCGTGTGCCATGGGTGCTGCCAAAAACAAAACAAAACAAAAAAACCTCAAAATCGCCAAAAAACAAAAATCAAAATATAATGCCTTGAGCAGAGATTTGATCACACTAAAATCAGAAGGTAGTTTCTTTTAGTACCATTGGAATGGAAAATAAGATACATTAGGAAAACTCGCTATCAGGATACTAAGCTTACACTAAATCAGAACTTTTTTAAACTATGAGGGGTTAGAAACCCCTGTCTAAATGAGTCAGTATATGTTAGCATCCACTTCAGATCCACTGAACTAATGGTAGGAGACCTGAGGGGCTGGAGGATTGTCCGCAAGCTCTGCCACTGCATAACCTCCCTTATATCACATTTTCTCATTGGCCCTGGCTCCTTATCCATAAAAAGTGCGGATTACCAACATTCTGGTAACTGACAGCAAGACTACTCTTTACAGAAGAAACCATTTTTTGCTATCGCTGGAGGAATTACTTCTTTAGCCAATTTGGGAAAGAAAAAAGAAGTATTAGGTAAACAAGCAAAAACTGGTACAAACATTATCTATCTATACGTATGATAGATCCTGATAACTTTATATTGTAGATACTAACATTTTTTAATATCCTTACCCTTAAAACCCAAGAGAGGTTCTCAAATCAAATACATCAATCACAGAGAAACTTATCCTGATAACTTTATATTGTAGATACTAACATTTTTTAATATCCTTACCCTTAAAACCCAAGAGAGGTTCTCAAATCAAATACATCAATCACAGAAAAACTTAAAGACTTAGACTCAAAAAACAAAATTTCACAATCATACCTCCCAGAAATAAACAAGGTATCGCTTTAAGGAATGTCCTTCAAATCTTTGTACACAAAGATTTTATATAGTTGAGAATACAAAATTCTGCATAATCATTTCTAACCGACCACTGCACCATCTTTGAAAACATTTTTCAGGCTAGTTTCCAAACATATGAACAGCCTACCCAGAGATCATATACTAACTACTCTGAATATACTAATATGCCACCAAGTAAAACTAAACAGCAATATTGCCATTAATGTCTTATTTCCCCTACATTAACTTAGGCATAACAATAAATATCAATTTAGCATCAATAAACTACTAAATGAGAGCAACAATGAAAACAGGTAACTAAAATTCTATATATTATCAGTTGAGTAGGCGAAAAGGCAGCCTGCAAGATCTAGAACTATTTTTTTAAACACAAAAGAACCTGAAGAAAGATGAGTTTCAGGGTGATTTTGGGAGTCTTCCCATTCAGCTGAATGTATACAGATCCCTGGCAACACTAAGTAAACAAGAGTAGGTGGAATCCTCGTTCTGTAAACATCTTGGGAGCTGGCAGGGTGATTAAGCAAAGCACATGAATTTTAATGTTAAAATCCAGATGACAAAGATTCATAACTACAGAGTAGAGCAGAAAACGACCGTTTTACAAAAGAGTAAGCAAAAAGGAAGCACAAAAAAGTAAAGGGATAGGTTAAGCTCACTCAAGTATTACAGTTGGTTCAAAATAATTGTCCTACCTAAATTCAGTCATGTACAGACTTCCCTTCCACAAAGGAACACTGACTGACAGAAATTTTCCAATATGAATACTTTGAGCTCTTTGAGAGTCAAATCCACTTAAGATAATTTCTTAGAGACCATTATGTAGAACCTAATGGGGGAAACTGAAACTAACTAGGGCAGAAAATTCCAACTCACAAAAAAAAGCCTTATTCAGAACAACCTTAAACTTCTGAAATGAAACAGAAGACAAGCAACACTACCTAAGTAGGACTGAGACATGCTTAAACATAAAGGTGAAAGGATCCAATAATTTATTGAGAAAAATGATCAGAAAAACAATTTGTGCATCCAGGTTATACCCAATTGCTAGGAATCGGTATTTTCTGTACACTGAAAATGGGATCTAATTCCC
Source organism: Catagonus wagneri (assembly GCA_004024745.2). NCBI lineage: Eukaryota > Metazoa > Chordata > Mammalia > Artiodactyla > Tayassuidae > Catagonus > Catagonus wagneri. The sequence goes on from PVHT020004020.1 coordinate 3,852,145, forward strand.
CATATCCTTTCAACTTTCACTGCACACACAGGCTGCACTATGAACTTGGTGTTTAGGAATCAATGCGTGGTAGCCACAGAGACACAGACCAGGGCTGTGACTGCCAGCACACTCCTATCACCGCCCTCTAACAGGCACCAATTAGGAGCAAGCCCTTCAATGGGTGGGGTGGGGTCAAGGACACTCTTCTACAGCCCTCTGGACTCGGGCATGTGAACTCATGGATGCAGCTGTGCCAACAGACATGACATAACAAACAAACCTAGCTTAAAGTGACCTTACAAAGGAATGAGAGCTGCTTTGGTATCTGTGATCGCTTATCATGGTTTTTTTGTGTTTAATTTCTGTCTAACTCTTATCGGGTAATTTTACAAAAAGCCCTTGGTTCTTAAAACGGCTCTGCCTTGAGGAATCGGTGCCAACTCTTTTCAAAGATAACATGGAAATGCTTCATGTTTTCTGGGAGAACATTAAAAGAAAATGTCCATAAAGCAGAGCTATTTTTTGAAGCAAATATTAAGTGTTAAGGGATTAAAGTGAATTTTCAAAAGCTCGAGAAAGTGCAAAGATAAACTGTACTATGAAGACAGAGTATTGACTAGACTGCTAATAGTCTAGTCTATTTGGATTTTATAAATAAGTTTATTTTCTGATAGAAGAAAGAAAATAATGAGTTTTTGCCTTCATCTAGTAGCCTACCGTAGATAAGGTAGTTATGTATAAACGAAATTCAGATCTTAACTAAGTCAAATATTTGCTTTACATATTTAAAATTCCTTTAGCTACACAAGAGCCATAACGGGTTAACAATTAATTACAGGAAAAAAACCTCATGAGAAAAAATAGTTTGGTTTTTTCCTTTGTAAGGTCACTAAAAAGTAATTTAATTTTGCCCCATAAAAGTTACACTAAATTATACTTACCGAAGAAGTGAGATTTTTAAAAACTTTTAAAAACAAAATTAGAAATAAATAAAAAACAAGTGGAGGGTAATGACAAAGCCCCCAAAAGATAACATATACATGTGATTAATTTCAACCTCTCCCCTAAAAAATGTTGCCTACAACAAGCAGCATTGATTGTTGTCAATTTCATCTTTTTTTATCAGGTATTTTATTAGGGAGCATAGAAATGACCAATGTGTTATTAGACTTTTGACAGATGAAAAAAGGAAAATCAAGCTACAATTAAGAGCTCACTGATAAATCTCTTTGAAGAGTGATAATGGGAGTTCCTGTTCTGGCTCAGTGGGTTACAAACCTGACTAGTATCCAGGAGGCTGCTGTAAAGGATCCAGCGGTCAAGGATCCGGCTTTGCCATGAGCTGCAGTGTAGGTCGCAGATGTGGCTCAGATTCGGCGTTACTTTGCTGTGGTGTAGGCTGGCAGCTGCAGTTCCGATTCGACCCCTAACTGGGAACTTCCATCTGCCGTGGGTGCAGCCCTAAAAAGAAAAAAAAAGGGCGATGATGGCTGTCTTAATTTTATAGTATACAGAGAGGTATATTGTGAAAATTCAGATATTTTTTGTGCCTAAAAGTAAGACTCCAACGATTTTATTTACATGTGGAAGATCATAAGTGATTAGCCTTTAAAGAGTTTTTCCTACTCTTCTTGCAATGCCCATTCAGTAAGGTTTGCAAATTTTACCTCAGTTTTTGCAGATGGGTTAAAATGTATGTTAATACTGCTATCACATAGCAATGCTTTTCAAATGAAGACACCTAATGAGTCTGAAACCTTACACTGTTTCAAAAGGCACTCAACTTTTCAAACTTTAGCAGAGAGAAGTCTTTTTGATCTCTAGGAAAAATCTTGTTTTTTCCACAAATCTTGTAAAATACAGGGTCACTGTACTGTATATCCCCCAGGTCACTACAAATATGCAACACAAACAACAAGCTGTACATTTCACTTAACGAAACAGATCCTGAGAAAGTTATTTAAAATGTCTTATATTCAGTCATTTAAAAATTCTATCAGGAAATATTTAAATATATGAAACTCATTTTCCCTACTCTTCCATCTCATGAGTTGGATTAATCCTAAACAACAAAACAAAACAAAACAATCAAGTAACTAAAATAAATATATCAACTAAACACCAAAGGCCTGGGGGAAAAAACCCAAACACATGGCAAAAGGGAGGTTAGACCTTTTGACATTTCACCACCTTTTCACATCTCAGACATTTAATCGCTTTAAACTGAGTTTACAAACCATGTATAATGATACTTTTGTCAGTCTCTTAACTGCCATGAATAACATTTCTGGTAATTATTCTAAATCAACTTTCATGATTCTCTAATCCCCAAAGAGAAAAGTCACAGTAGTCAGATTTATATTGTGACCTCACCTCAAAATTATTAAAAAATTAGTGTACAGAACCAAAATTAACAGGTTCCCCTAAACATACCCTTCATATATTTATACTTTGAAAAGGATATTTTCGTGTGTATGCTTATTTGCTCATGATAGGTCAAGTTTGCTGTGAAAGTTTAGTAATTCTACAGTCAAGAAAATTACAGATGAAAGAAAGAAAAACAGAATCAACAAACATGTTTTTTAAAAGGATTAGTGTCTACATAATGCAATCAATGAAAATGACATCTTTTTTTTATATGTGTGGTGCTTGTGATTCTTTTTTTTTAATTTAAGTATAGTTGATTTACAATGTTATGTTTGTTAGTTTCAGATTTCCAGCAAAGTGATTCAATTGTACACATATAACTGAAAGACTATATACACTTTTTTCAGATTATTTTCCATTATAGTTATGACAAGATATTGAATATAGTTCCCTGTACTACATGGTAGGTTCTTACTGTTAATTAGTTTTAAGAATTACATAATTACATCCTAACATGCTACCTATAATCACTAGTTTATTCTTATAAAAACCTCAGGACAAAGCCAAAAACATCATATACCACAGCCATTCTGTCTCCCAGATGGTCCTAGCTCTAACTTTTGCTCCTCCTAAAAGTCAATTTACATAGATACTTAACGTAACCAACCTTGACCAGTTTATACAGTCTTACTAAGAGCTTTGCACAAATACTCAAGTATCATAATCTTGATTCTCCTCCTTTCATTCAATTCATACCCTGCTGAAAATATAACTCTTCAAAGAAGACTTTATTTCCATTTTTAAAACTCCAGGATCTAGTTTTTTATTGATAAATTTAGTATTTATAAATTTAAGTAATAATATTCCTACATCTTGTCATGATAACACACACAACTTGCTACCCCACAGAGACCATGTTATCTATCAGTTCAGAGTGATGTCCTAACCAGCCCATCACTTCGAAATTTGGAGAAGAAAAATTCTCTCCCTCCTTCAAATTTTTTTAGGGGGTAGGGTGCTCAGACAAGCATCACCAGTCCCAGCACTGAAACAAATAGAAGCTGGGAAGTAGGGAGGAAATTGCAGAAGTTAGGGAGAAGGCAGGTTTGGGGATGGGAATGGGCTGAAATTTGTTTCCGTTGCCTTGAAGTGAGTAACTGCCTTGTAGACCTGAGAGTCCTCTGCTGTTAACCCGGCCAAGTCACTAGGACAAGGGGAGAGGGGATAGAGTCTCAAGTATAAAAGGAAATAAGAGCAAAAAGGACCCCATTACTAAGTCCTCACTACAAGGAACAACAGGTTACAGATTAGGGGAGAAAGGATGCTTCGAAAGAGTGATCTTTCATGCATAATGTTATCTTGAAAAAAAAAAAAAACGAAACAAAAAATGAATTACCTCAAATTTCAACAAGTGTGGGTGGGCTCAATTACACCATTAATGTATTAAAAAATAAGCTTATTCTCGTGAAAGTTCTCACAAGGAAAAAAAATTCTATCAATGTGAGATGGGTATTAGCTAGACAATGTGAGCATTTCACAATACACACACTCCCCGTGCGTCAAACCATTACACTGTAATCTTAAACTAATACAATGTTACATGTAAATTATATTTCAATTAAACTGTGGGGGAAATCTATTCTCAAAATACACAAACTCTTCTACTCTTCTTATGGTTGATATCCTAATATACACTGATAGATATAAAACTATAATTCTATTTTAGTCACAATTGAAAGACCTTTTCCACATACAGGTAAATTTTACTAGCAACTCCAAGTATCCTTTTGTTATTTCTTGGGGGAATTCAAAGGTGTTCTCAACTTTTTCTTTCCATACAGTTTGTATGCCCACCAGAAAGTCCTTTTTTAAACTCCCAAATTCAACATTTCATGCCCCATCTGAGTGAATGGCTCTGCTGGGAACATACCATGTTGTTTCCTACATTCTTACTTCCACACAGAAAATGCCCTAATCCTGAAAAAGTCCCACCCCCACTAATTCTGAAATACCACACACAACTCAACACCTCCTCTCCATCAACCCCTGAGTTTTCCAGGCCTGCCCAGCTATCCACTTCCCCTACCACGCCATGGCTCATTGTTCTGGCTTGCTGTTTCCACAGGATGCAATATATAAACCAAAATTAAAATATTTAAAACTTTTCTCACCCTACTTCTCTGACCCTTCATGTAATTATTTTCCTTAAAACCCTTCAGTGGTTCCCATAGCTAAGAGCAGTGTTTTTCAAATTACCAGTTGCTATTACTGGGTTGTTAAATCAGTTTATCAGACCCCAATCATCTCTCCTTCTCAGAAATAAGAGAATATAAAATGTCTTTGTACATCACTGTACATCACACAGAGTATTGTCTTGTGACATTTTTATCACTTATATATGTGTGCACTAGGTTGTGAGGTAAAAATTTGTGTATCTTACTAAAATGGGTCACTGCCCCCAAAAGCTTGAACTATACCAGCTTTTGTTCGGTTTACAAGGCCCTCTAGCCTGGTCCCTGCCTAAGGCTCTATGCCTACCTCCTGCAGTACCCCATAAAGCCAATTTCATCATGCCAAACTCTTTTTGCAGTTCCTTGTCTTAGTGCTGTCAATCACACTGTTCCCTCTGCCTTGAATGCTCTCTCATTTGTCCACAAGGCCCACCTGTACCTAGCTTTCATTATTTAATACCCATTACCTCTTTCACAAAAGCTTTTTCTTAATCTTTCCCACAGCAGCTAATGCCACACACACACACACAAAGCTTTTACTTTGTATCTTCAAGATGCCTACATCACAGTCCCTTAGACATTCCACTGTCCTTTTTAATTTTAGCCTTGACTGTCTTCCCAACTTCTAAACAATAAGCTCCCTAGGGAAGGAACACATTTTACTAGTCTCCCTATGAGCACATGCTACATGATGGGAGGGCCACAACAGGTAAAACGAACAAATAAAGAATTAAGATTTCCATCAACTTCTGTAATGTTGGAAATGACCAGGTGGTTGCCTTTGCAACAAAGCCCATTCGGATTGCTGTGCTGGATCAAGATTTCTGCGTTTTAGCTAAAGTCCCCAGAGAACAGCACCCAGTAGTAGCCTGAGGCAGAAAGAGGTGTCAGCTTCCTCTCCCAGCAAAGGGACTCAGTTCAGGCTGCAATTTGCAATGCAGCAGCACCCACTTCACCATGCTTCAGGAAGAATCTAGGGGAAGGCAGGGAAGAGAGTTTCCAGACGTGCCCACAGGCAGGTGAGATAAATCAGAGACGGCTTAATCGACCTCATTAGCGGGGAAAATCACATTTCAAAAATAACTCTTAATGGGAAGAGGGAGGGCATAGTCCCTAGTTGAGGGCACTAAGTTGCCAATATGAGCTAAGCAAAACAAATGGTAACATGAAAAACCTTCTTAAAGTTCTATGATTTCTGTCGCCTGTTCTAATCATTCTGAAAGAACTCCTGACTCCGCTTTCATCGTTAGCAGGTACTACTTGGAGGGCTGGGGAACATAATTAACAGGGGCTCTTCGCTGGCACTTGGAAGCTTTTCCTTGACTTTACCTTACATACAAAAATGCTCTTATTTTTAGAGCGTCTAATATTCCTACTTCACAAATCAATACTTCAACTGCCTTCACTGTAGTTAAAAACAGTTCAGGCAGCATCCAAGATAGTTTGACAGACTCTGCCAACTGTCAGTTTCAGCTGTTCTTTTCCATTTCCACCATAGTTCATAGACTACTATCACAGGAGCCCTCAATTTGTTTTCTGCCTAAACTGATCACTCATTTTTTTAAAAAAATAATTCCTTTCACTTCAGTTTTGCCCCTAGATTTGCAATTATATCCAAATTAAGGTAAAGATACATTCTTATTATAAGCTAGCATTAGTCAAAAACAGATTCATAAAATGTGAACCTTCACCCACACCATTAAATTTTAGATACTTGTCAGAGTAAGGTAATTTAGGATTGCCTGGGTAAAACTTTAAAGGCCATTTAAAGCCCTGTTTCCTTTTATTTTAAGCAGGTGCAGGAGGCTGCACTTATTCCGCAAACACTTATTTGGTACGAATACCTACCAAGTGTGGAAACTGCCACAAATGCCTTCTCTGTATGCCTCTCTCTTCTGCTTCCACCTCTCCACCCTCTCTTGACAACTCAGATGAAACAAATTACTAACAATAAGAGTTGTAGCCCCAAATACACACTTGTAGAAAAATTATGCCATGAACATTCACTCCTCTGCCTCTCATGTCGACCTTTAAGATTTTGTTAGGGACAAATAAATTAGTTTATTAACATATTTAATTACACTGAAGTATCTAAAATGTGTGCTATGTGTGGGGGCTTATCTTTATGTTTTAAAGACCGGTCTCCTTTATACTAAGTTCATCCCAAGTTGTCCTTGGTAAAACGATGGACATTCATGCAGCTTAAAGGTTGTGGAAAACTGGTTTTCTTTCATGTGCTACCACTTTGCAGCCTACAGGGAAAGCAGCTTTCAACATGAAAAACTGCCACTTTTATTTTTTTCTCTGACACGTTTTAAACAGAAGAGCTGCAGACTCTCAAGGGAAGCCATATTTCAAAGGTTTTTCAGTATTTTCTCTTATTAAAATTGGTACAGTCCATCCCAAACATTTTTCAAATGCCATTATTTTCCAGCTTATGAGCTTAAAAACTGCTTAGTGAAAACAGTCTCGCCATCTGAGAGATTTACTGCAAGAAACCAACCAATAATCATGAAAACAGAAGGAGAAAAAGAAATAATTCACTTTCACAGACTGGAAAAAAAATTGTTAAGTAGCCTAAGACTTTCATTTTACAGATTAAAAAAAGAAAAAAAAGAGTCCACAGAGGTCAAGCAATTCCTCTCAGATCACCAGGCTACTAATAGCAGCACTAGAAATAGAATGAAGTATTTTAATTGCTCTTAACAGTACCCCAAATCATGCAAGTTATATACATTCTCATCATTTTGTCATTAAGTTTTACAAACAAGTATCCCTCTTTCTCATCAACTCCTGATGCAGGATTCCTACAACGTATGTTCTACATTTTCAAACTTGTTCAAGTTAAGAAACTTCAAATTCTAACTCCAACAAAAAGGGCAGTACTATTAAGAACTTTCCTCCAAACGTTTCAAGAATGAAAGTTTAGGTATGCATACCCCTAAACTGTCACAATAAATACTTCAGTGTCTACCCTTTCAATCTCTGTCCCTTAACTACAGCTTAGATGCATTTATTCAACCACCAAAAAAGAGGGGTATGTGTGTGGAATTCTAGAAGTTCTTTTTGACAAAAAGCACTGACAATCTGTCAATAAAACAACCAGATCATTATTCCATTAATACATTATGGCTGTCTGGCTTAAATCAGGAGGAGTCACTAGCATTTTCCTGAGTTACTGTGGGAAGTTAATAAAAAGTTGGAAAATGCACTTTTGCTTGACTTTGGATCTGAAAGGTGTAGATCTGACACTGTTAACACAAACTGATGACCTCATCACAAAAGCAAAAACAAAAAAAAACAAAACAAAACAAAAGTGAACAAGGTTCTTCAACAAAACGCTTTTCTTATTTAGGCTCTGATCTCCAACTAAGCGCAGGGCACTGGGGAGCCCCTGTCAGTAAGACTTTCAGATTTTCGTTTTAATGTCCTGATAAGTCAGTTCTATAGATTTTAGCTATGGCTATTCAAGGGCAAAACAGAGGGCACAGTGCGGGCAACAATTTAGACTGGATCATTTTCAAGGACTGAGGTCCAACCACTCATTACTTTACAAGTGTTCCTTTGTGCACCTGATTACTCTCAAAGCACTGAGAGAACGCAGGACTTCTCTTTGAAAGAAATCGGCAACAAAACCTATGACAACATGACTTTGATCACAAACTGCTGCGGCACTTTAACCAAGAAAGGACAGAACGTGATGTCTTCTTAAATATCACTAATAAAACTATATTCTGGTGACAAGTAACAGACGTGCGTTCCTTAATTATGGCCTCCGGTGTCACTCCGCAAAAATAACTTGTCAAAAGGTTAACACTAACTTAGCAAGGTGGCAAATTTGTTTGAAAACATAAAACACAGACAATCCACCACCACTGCTCTGTAACACAAATACATAAACAGACTCGAAGTGACATTAAACACAAAAATCCTTACCCCATTTTGCCCAATGAAAACTTGCTCTGAAGTTTCTGCTCTTACGCTACGGAATAACTTCCAAAGGAATTTCTCCGTCTGCTGTTTCGCAGTAGCTCGTCCACCCCCCGAGATCCTTTTCTGGAGGTATTTCTGTGATGCTGAAAATTCAGTTAGTTCCCTTAGGTAAAATGATTTCTTTCTGGGAAATACCAAAACGTTCAAACAGAGGTGGCATTTGCTTATTAGAATTAAAATGCTGCGCGGAGGAGACAGCGGTCAACTCTATTCCACAAAATGGGTCTACGCGTCGGAAAACGCAGAATCCAGCTTCACCGAGTCCTATGAAAAATGAGTTCGGTGGTCATTTCGTTCCTGTCCTCCTCCACACTCAGGGAGAGCCAGGTAACTCGGCCTTTTCGATGCTACTAAGGCTGCGGGTTCAAATTTCTCCACCACACCGGGTCCCTGGGGGTGGAGCGTGCAACCCAATGCGACGTGCACTGGAGAGATCCCTAAGAGATAATAAAAATCCTAAAAGCAGTAATGTCACTGCTTCCCTGCGCTCACATTAGAAAAGCTATATAGAAAAATCTCCTCGAAGTGCGAACCTGGCAGCTCGCGACGTGCACGGCACTCCACATTGGAATCTGTCTTTTAATTTTTTTCGCCCCTTCTAAGACCGGGAGCAGAGAAGAGGCGGGGAGGAGGAAGAGAAGGCTGGGCAGGATCGATTCATTCTCCCGAGGAGAATACACGGAGCCATTTCCAGGCTGGCAGCAGGCTGGGGGCGCAGCGCACGCCGGGGAGCAGGGGGGAGGGGGCCCGATCCCACTTCCCTCAGCCCCTGCCGGTCCCCCGCCGCCGAGCACAATGGAGCCCGGCTCGCGCCCGGCCCTTCATTCGCGGCTGCCTTTCTTCCCTCCGCTCTTCGGAGCACCGCAGGTCCCAGGCTCTCGGCGGCGGCGAATGAATGAATCAGAAAGCCAAGCCCCACGCTGCCCCCGGCACCCGGCCGCCAGCTCCCGGGCGAGCTGAGCAGCGGCGGAGGACGGGGCTGAACAGTCGACGGGCGCCCGCCCGAGTCGAGGCGGGCGGCTAATTCTGCGTTGGGCGCAAGGGAATGGGGCTCGAAGCCGCGGAAGAGCCGCTGCTCCAGCGCCCCCACCCCTGCTCCTCGCCTCTCCCGCTCCGCGTCGCCGCCACACGCCGCCTCACAGTCCCCGGGCCCCGCCGCCGCCTCCTCACACTTCCATCACCGCCCCGCTCCGCCGGCCTCCAGCTTCCGCTCTGCAGAGCAGCGCCGGCCGGGCGGCCCGAAGACCGCCGCTGCCTGTGCCTCCACCCGCCGCTCGCAGAGCGGAGGACACGGCTTCCCAGGTCAGTGCAGCCAGCAAGAAGCGAGCGCGGCGGTAGAGCGGGCTGCGGGGGGCGGAGGAGGGGGCGGGGAGAACGGGGAGCTGTGCGATCCCTCCCCCTGCTCGCGGGAGGGGGCGCGAGGCAGCTGCAGCCGCCGGGACGCTGCCGGGCGCCGGGGGCTGGGGCGCTGACGGGTCCCGAGGGCACGGCGGGGCCGTGCGGGCAGCAAGCAGGAGGAGGCGGCAGCCGCGAGGGCTTGGGGAGGCTGGTGGTCAGGGACCGAGCCGGCCCTCGTGGGGAGCTAGGCCGGCCGGCAGGTTCGGCGGTCTGTCCTCTTTTCCTTTCCCTCCCCCTCTCCTAGTGGCCAGCGGCGGGCGGGCCGTGCGCTCTGCTCCTCTGCTGGCTCCTGGCCCCGCTCCCGGCCGCCACAGCCTCCTCCGTGCCCCACACCAGGTGCTCGCGCTGTGTCTCCATCCTCCCCGCAGGAGGACCTTTAAATAGCAACGTCAGCGCGCTCCTTGCCGCACACACGTCACCCGCCGTTCACGTCACCCGGGTGCGGGGGATGATGTCACGCGGCCGGAAGTACTGCTAAATTAGGGAAGGAGCAGGGGGAGGAGAACTCTGCGAGCTCCTCTGTGCCCACCTGCTCTCGCTTCTCCTTAAAGGCCAAAGCGCAGGAGACAGCCCGGGAGGAGCGGCGGGAGGAGGAGATTTCCTTGTATCAAATGTGCCAAACCCAAATGAATCACTCATAGCAACAGTGCCGAAGTGTCAGGCGGGTGATATCCTATCTCCCACTCCCACCCCTGTTGCAGCAGCTTTCCCGGGCTTCTCAAGTCCCCACTAGCACGGAAATGTGGGAGGAGAGACTGATCACAGCGGTAGATATGTTTCCAACAAGACTTGGGAAAAATCACCTTAATTTTTGAAAGAGTTACTAAATGCCATTCTGGACTTGGTTAGTCTTTAAAACTTTTGGGTTTTCTTCGTGGTTACTTAAATCTCGAAAAAATAAAAGAGTGGATGAGCTATGACCAATATTATAAAGACATAAAGGATAGTAATGGGGGGCATCAGATCTAAAGTTTTTCATTTGCAAAGTAGCAATGTTTTGGCATAGGATAAGGAGTCAGTTTTGACTTAGTTACCTTGTAATTGGCGTCACAGACGTTGCAAATCTCAGTGTACCCTCTCAGTATGATCAAGTCTATAAAAGCCTATGGAAATTGAAAATAACAAAGACCATCAGTTCTTTTTTAAAATACTAACCCAAGCATATTTAGATTATTTTTGTCTTCCTTAGTTTTGACCAATAACTTATATAACAGAATTCTCTTAAGTATGTTGTTTTTCACTTCCTATATGGCAAAGCCTTCTAGGTTTCTTAGCTGTGTGTGGGTTTGTGTCTGTAATAGATGGTACTATGAATGCTCTTCAGATTGCAAATTAATACAAAGTTTTTTAAATGTCCTCATTATTTCATGGTTTATTATTAGGTCGACTCAAAAAATAAACTTTGATTTGATCTGATTTAACATGATAATCATGACCCAGAAATAGAACTACTACATAGCCAAAGGCTATTGCCATTTCAGTTAGTCTATAAGTTCAGTGACCATGTTTCCCAAACCAAAATCCGGACACATCATTTAACAATAGATAAAATATTTGGAATCTGAAGTGACCTGAAAAATACAGGACATAGGATTGCCGACCTATACAGTGAGTGTTAGGAGAGTTATAAATGGATTTTGATACTCTTTAAATAAAAGAATCTAAAACTCTACAGAATTTATACCATATGTAGTTTTTTTAATGTGTTTAATATTAAACTACTAGTATGAGTCCTAATTAAGGAACATTGTTTTTTACTGCTTTCTGCATTTACACTCTCTTTATCAAATTCGAAGCCCAAGACTAATTTGAAGGACACAGACAAAACAATTAGGGCCAAGTTGCAACTATATCAGGCTTTCTGTTACCTCCACATTAGAAATCATGACCTTACCTATAATTTGAAATATTGAAAGTAGTTTTTATTAAGGTTATAACAAAAGTTGATCCAAATCGAACCCTGGCTTGCCAATTTGTCTAATATATATTATTATGTTAATAGAAACTTGTACTGATTTATATTTCAGATAAATGGATCTTCTTTATATTTGTATAAAATATTAAAACAAACTATTATTCTTCAAAGTCATCCTTTGGCCCGTTCAAATTAAAATACAAATTATTACTCAACTAAAATTTCTCTACAAATCATTTCCTGTCTTAACTAGATGACTTTTCTCTTTCCTGCTCTTTCCATCCTTGTTAATTAAAGCTCTCACTTTATGATTTCAAACACTTCATTCTACGCTTTTATCTCTACTTCCTCTGGTTTACATCTTTTTCCCCTCATCTTTACCCAGCTGTCAAAACAGCATGTTAGCTGCCTTCCTGCTTTTACAATGTTGACCCTTCATTAGTGTTTCTCCTTTTCAAAGCTACACGGTCTCTTCTCAATTGCTCTTTTGTCAACTGAAAATTGAAAGCAATTTTTTTTCTATGTAAATCTCATGGTGCACTGTGATATAATTACTCAGAGTTTGTGTTGATTATTTTTTATTTTAGCCTCTGCACTTAATCTAGAAAATTCTACCAATAGTTGGCCAATTTTTCATTCTAGTTTATGTGGGATTAGTATATAAGAGAATAGATATGTTCATCTATTGGGAAGGATAAGTAAAACTTTGTGACATCTTATGTATCTTGGAAGGTCTGCTCAGGGAAAAAGTGCCTTTCTTCTGCCTTGAAACAATTCGGAAACAATTTTGAGAGGAATTGGAGAATCATTTTATACAGCTTTCCCTCTGAAAGTAAATCCCTTTTCTCTCAAAACTGAGCTGATGTAACTCAAATGTTAGCCATGAATTTCCAATCCTGATGCTTGTTTTTTTAAAGTAGTGAACTTCCTAGAAAGTAATATATATATATATATATATATATATTTTTTTTTTTACCGGAAGAGGCAGAAAGTACTTTAGTAGAGTTTCAAATCTTCAACAGTTCCTTTTTTCCCACTATGCTCTGAAAATTTGTGGTGAGATTTATGAATACCCACTGATTTTAGAATCTGTGGGCAGAGGCATCTGTTTTAGTTACAGAGTTTACTTCCATGCCCTTAATAGGAGATGGTGATATTCAATGGGATGTTCATAAATCGGTCATGAGCTATGTCTTTTTCAATGAAAAGACATCTAGGAGTTAGAAGAACTTTTTGTGAAAGGTTAAACCCAGATTTTATTTTTAATTGCTTAACATTAGGTAATAGTGACTCCTCTTTCACATTCCTGTTTTCATTACCAAAACCCCACTATTGCTTCAAATAAAGTCATGGGTAGAAACAATAGATTAATAGATAGCTCTTCGAACCATAGAAATCTCTAGAGTCTTCTAGACTCTACCACATAGTTATGAACCAACTAAATAACCAGCACAGACTAAACATAATAATAAAAGAATAAAGGAGTTGTAGGGAAATAGAATTAATCCGGTTGATTCTCCAAAGTTAGAACATTTCCTCCATAATGTAGTAGCTGTGGGGTGCTGGTAATGTGTCTGGCCCATCTAAAACCATCTTTTATTATTATCAATAAAGTTCTTCACAGAAACAGGGTAGTTAACAGTCTCCAGGGTAGAAGTCTAAGTGCTTAGTATCTCCAAGGTAATGGCTTGAGGACAATCTTCACTCTTCTGAGTATCTGTGGCATTTTATCAGAGGATCTGGGCACAGTGGAGGAAGGAAGTTAGAGAAGTATCCTTAGGAAGGATATGATAGAGCGCCCAAGGGAAATGATCTCCTAGAACTATCTCCTGCTCTGATTTTGTTTGTTTCTTTTTAGGGCACACCTGCAGCATTTGGAAGTTCCCAGGCTAAGAGTTAAATAGGAGCTACAGCTGCAGGCCCACAACACAGCCACAGCTATGCCAGATCTGAGCTGCACCTGTGGCCTACACCACAGCTCACGGCAACGCTCCTTAACCCACTGAGCGAGGCTAGGGATCGACCCCGCATCCTCATGAACACTCGTTAGGTTCTTAACCCACTTAGCCACAACGAGAACTCCTGCTCTGATTTTTACTGTGATTTCATGATTTGTTTTCTAAATATGGTTAAAGAGATACAAATAGAATCCCAGACTTGTGAAAGAACATATCAGAAAGTTTTCAATGGGTGCTGTGAGAAAATTATTGTACAACTGTTTATGTGAATTTTTTAAATATTCAAAAGGGAAAGGGATGTGGTGCATTTGCAACAATTATCTGGCTTAACTCCAGGTTGTTTGGTTGGTTGATTGATGGTTCTAAAGAGTAGTTACAGAGGACAGGCTGGGAAAATATGCAGATCAGCAGAAAGCTACAGTAAAGAACGCAGAGTAAACCTCGTGTTCTACCTGTGCAGTTCCTTAGAATGGAATGCTGTGGAAGCTGATTGCCATGGTAACCAATAATCTTTCCGCTGAACAGGGGAACAGGACAACCATGAGGAAAATGTTTTAAATGATCTACCTTATTTTGTGTTGCTTTTGGTGCCAGCTAGGAGAAAAACACCACGCAAGGTATTTAGGACAGTCATGCTTAAAGGAAGTTGCCTACTTTTCAAAGAGACAAGGCTGAGGCAAAAATTGAGGGCTCTTCCAAGAAAGAAACAGGTTTGAGATGACAATTGCAAGCTCTCTGAAGCAGCACGTAATCGGTAAAGACTCTGGCATGGCTAAAGCAGGCATAGCAAACTATGTTGAAGGTTTTCTAAGCTTAAGAGTTCAGACGTTAGTAAAGATTCTTAACATTTGGGAGTTTCAACCAAGATAGTTCATGAGTTACTCACGAGACTTTTTCTTTCTTTTTATCTGGTAATTTCTCTAAATAGTAATTTCTCTAAAAATTAAAGTGGAGATGATAAATATATCTTTAGTCAGTATCTATTATCTTAATAATGAACTATATAGTCTTTGACCATTTCATCATAAATATGTATATTGAGATAGATAGATCTGTATTATATGCTTGTATTGATTGGATCATCTGCTAAAATCCCTTATCCTTGGAATAAAATCCAAACTCCATGCGTTGGCCTAAGAGGCACTGCATGATGGACCCCTGCCCACCTCTCTTACTTTGGTTACCTTCCCTCACTTCCTCCCTAGCTACTGTGTGAGTTGGTATGTCAAACACAAGGAACAGAAATCCCAGCTAAAGGTGACTTAAGCTGTAAGATAGGGTTTTTTTAATTTTTATTTTATTTTACATATACACACAACAATTCTTTTTCAGACTCTTTTCCCATATGAATTATCACAGAATATTGGATAGAATTCCCTGTGTCATATAGCAGGTCCGCATTGGCCAGTCATTCCATATACCACAGTGGCTGTAAGACTGGTTTTTATTTGCCCATTTGCTTAAGAAGTCTGAAGGCAGGTCTGATCCAACAGTTGGTTTGGAAGGTCCAAGTTATCATTAGGGTCCAGGCTCTCCCCAGCCTTTCACTTTGCTATCTCCTATGTTGTTTTTTAAACCTGGTCCTTTGTCTCCTGGCATTTCCAGGCATCATATTTTCACAGAGAGCATCCAAAGCAGAGAATGGGGGAAGGAGACAGGAATTTTCTTCTTTATGCCTGTTTCTTATCAGGAAGAAAAACTCAGTAAAACCCCCAGAAAATATGCTCTTACATCTCATTGGCCGGAACTGGGTTACATGCCCATCCTTAAATCAATCACTGATATTCTGGAGTGGAATTTTCATGATTCACTTAGCTAAATGGTGGTTCAACCCTTGAGTCTTCCTATTTTGTCTAAACAAAATGAGAGCTCTCTCAGCAAGGAAGAAGAGGCAAAAGCTCTTGGGCAATCAAACCACATACTTGCCACATGGTCAAAAGCCACTCTGGTATTCCTGCTGCTCTTCAACTATGACAGGTTTATTCTAAGTGCAGGGCCTTTGCCACTTGGAAGACATAAGCCAAAGATCCTCGCATTCTCCTTATCATTCAGGTCTCTGTTCAGATTGCATTTCTTAATCGATAACTTCTGAAGATCCTGGGAATCTCTCTAGGCTGAGCTCCCAAGAACAAGAATTGGCAGGAAACAGAACATTCAAATTAGTGCTTCAAGGCATGCTTAATAAAGATATCACTTACAAAGGTGGGGCAGGGTATAGGAAAACTATAAGTGAGAGGACAGTTGCTGACTTAGTTGGGCAGAACACCCAGACTGATTGTCCCTGAAAAGGACAAGAATAGAAAGCAGTGGCTAGAAACTGGAAACAGGGAAGATTAGACAGGAGCTGAGTCCTTGGCTTAAGGGTCAAGCCAGCCCACAAGGCTCCACAAAGAGGAAGCCCAGGAAATAAATCTCCCAACTTCACCAATAAATATTTATCCCCCAACTCCTCCCTTTCTCCAGCTGGTTCCCCTCCTCCTGAACCTGACCTATGGGAAGCTAGAGGTCACAGGAGTCTAGTAATGTAGTCTATACATATTGTCTTCCTGGGGCAAAGAGCAAAAAGAGCACAGGAGGGGTAAACAGACAGTATAGGGCCCAAATCCTATTCCACTTGTCATCTCTTAGAATAATAATTTTTTAAAGTTTGGCATATGGGAAAATAAGTACAGTTGACCCTTGAGCCATACGGGAATTAGGGCACCAATCCTTTGCTCGGTGGAAAATCCGAAAATATAAGTTTAACTTTACAGTCACCGACTCCACCCTTCCTGTTCAATCAAACACCAGTCCACATGTAAGTGGACCATGCAGTTCAAATCTATGTTGTTCAGGGGTCCACTGTACTACCACACACTGTTAGAGGGAGAGAAAGTTGGTATACTCTTGAAGATATATGTATATATATATTGACACAGCAGTTCTACTTCAAAGAAATTATCTTACAGTTATGCTTTCTCAAGTGTTCAAAGAAACACACACACACAAACTTATGGTATTGCTATAAAATTTTTAAAAAGGACAGGAAACAGTATCTATGTTCATCAATAGGGGACTGGTCAATAAAAAATGGTATAACCATATAATAAAATACCATGCAGCTATTAAAAAGAATGAGGTAGATCCATAGTGCTGATATGAAAAGATGCTTAGTATAGAAAAAAATCAGGGTGAATACTGTAAATTGTAGTTACTTGAAGGAATGGGATTCTAAGTTTGAGAGTGAGAGGGGTTTGTTGTTTTTTTTTTTTTGCCTTTTGTCATTTTAGGGCCGTACCCGCAGCATGTGGAGGTTCCCAAGCTAGGGGTCTAATCAGAGCTGTAGCCGCCGGCCTACGCCGCAGCCACAGCAACGCAGGATCTGAGCCACGTCTGTGACCTACACCACAGCTCACAGCAACGCCGGATTGTTAACCCACTGAGCAAGGCCAGGGACCGAACCCGCAACTTCATGGTTCCTAGTCGGATTCGTTAACCGCTGTGCCACGATGGGAACTCCGAGAGTGAGAGGGATGCAACAATATCTGGGTATTCTATTTCAAGAAAGATGCTGATAAGATAGCAAGATAACCAAGGTGGTGAGAACCACGGCAAGGCCATGAGAAGTGGGAGTGAAGGCTGTAGGTTAACTGACTGAAGACAAAACCAAGGGAAGTCATGATTGATTTCATAGCATGTCTGTCCCAAACAATAGATAATAGCTGTGTGAATATGTGCTCTTTGAAGTAGTAAAAGATCAGTGGTATAGTTTATTAACAGGTAAGTGTTAGCTCAATATGAAAAAGAATGCAAAAACAATCAGATCTATATCGGTAGAACTGGTTGCCCTGAGAAAAGTTGGCCTATTGCTTCCTCATTATGTCTGTTATAGCATAAACTGACCATATGACCAATTGTTGGGATGATGCTTGTTTCAGGTAATAAGTTGACTATAAGACCATTCAAGTCATTTTTTTGCGGCCACACCCATGACATGCAAAAGTTCCCAGGCTAAGGATTGAATCCATACCACAGTGGCCACTTGAATCACATCAGTGACAAAGCAGATTCTTAACCTACAAGTCATTCCTATACAAGATTTTATGACTACTCAAGTCTGAGCTCACATCAAATCATCCCCTACCGTCAGTATCTCTAGACTGTCTCCTTCAGAAAACTTATCCTCTCCTATGATGTCAGTCATTGTCACTGAACAGCTTATTTTCTGCTCTATCCTCCATGCTCTGATTTCACATCTCGACTACCGAACAGCCCCATTGGAGTGTTTTTAAAAATCACAATGACTAAAGCAAATTAAACACTTAATTCTCCATACTTGTCTCTCCAACCTTATTTTTATACATGATAGGCCAAGTCTAACATATTTGGCTGGTAAAGAAGCAGCAAGCCCTTTTTAAAAATTTTTAGGAGTTCCTGTCGTGGCTCAGTGGTAAATAAATCTGACTAGGAACCATGAGGTTGCAGGTTCGATCCCTGGCCTTGCTCAGTGGGTTAAGGATCTGGTGTTGCCATGAGCTGTAGTGTAGTTTGCAGATGCAGCTCAGATCCTGCATTGTTGTGGCTGTGGCGTAGGCCGTTAGCTACAGCTCCGATTAGACCTCCATATGCCACGGGTGCGGCCCTAGAAAAGGCAAAAAAAAATTTTTTTTGCTCTTGTTTTTTTATGGCTACACATGCAGCATATGGAAGTTCCTAGGCTAGGGGTCAAATCAGCTATAGCTGCCAGTCTATGCCACAGCTACAGGAACACAGGATCCGAGCCATGTCTGCAACCTACAGTGAAGCTCACGATAACATCGGATCCTTAACCCACTGAGCGAGGCCAGGGATCAAACCTGCATCCTCATGGATACTAGTCGGGTTCTTAACCCGCTGAGCCACAACAGGAATTCCACAGCAAGCCCTTTTAAAATTCAGTTTATTCCTTACATAGCCAAAGCAAGGCTAACAAAGGTGACAGGTTGTCATGTGCCTTGTCCCACAAGACAACACAGAAACAAAAGGGGCTAGAAGACAATGCAACATGAGCTGTGAGATGTGATTAAAGTTGCTGAGGACATGATTCCATGCTGCAGCTAAATAGTTTTATGGCCTACAGTGGTGTACTAGGGGGAAGGGGGGTAATATAATAAAGGATTTGGCTGACATTTATTTCTGGTTCCTAGGAGTTAACCCCTAAATCCTTGGAATTTCTCAAAGGATAAAAGTGACTTTGTTATTCATGTGTTCATGGTGGGTACCTTGCACCATACCTAAGTTTTTTGCTAATGCAATAGCTCAGGATAGGAGATGGCCATGCCAGAAAAAACAACCACATACTGAGAGGGTTGGGGCTTTGAGCCAGAGTATATTAGTCCAACCTCTGGGGAGGAGAGAGGGTCTAGAGACTGAGTTCAGGTATTTGGTCAGTGAGTCAATCAATCCTACCCTCTTAAAAGAAACCCCAGTAAAAACTCCTACAGCAGCTCAGGTGAGCTTCCCTGACTGGCAGTTACACATAAATGCGTGGGAGTGTTACACATCCTAGGGATATGGAAGCTTCATGTTTGGGACCCTCCTAGAACTTGCCCTATGCATCTCCTCAGTTTTCTGGTCCTGATTTGTCCTTTATAATAAAACTGTAATCATAAGTTTAGCACTTTCCTGAGTTCTGTGAGTTGTTCTAATGGATTACTGAATTTGAAGGGATACCTAACTGTGTAGCTAGTTGGTCAGAAGTATGGATGGCCTGAGAACCCCTGAGCTAATGGCTCATGTCTGAAGTAAGAACAGTCTTGTGGGTGCTGTGTTTGTTTGTTTGTTTGGCCATGCCTGTGGCATGCAGAAGTTCCTGGGCCAGGGGTCAAACCCACTGCCACAGCAGCAACCCAAGCCACTGCAGTGACAATGCCAGATCCTGAATCCACGGTGCCACAGAATAACTCTGGGGACTGTGTTCTTAACCTGTGAAATTTGACCTAATTCTGGGTGGTTAGCATCATAATTGCATTGCAGAGGATAAGGCAGAAAACCTTATACCTCCTCAGAACCTAGGAGATGATGAGAAATGGTCTCATGATACCCTTCTGGAAAGATGTGTAGACAAGTGAGAAATGGCCTGGTAGCAGTTCCTCACAAGCTTCCCATGGTCTCACATTCCAGGAGGATCATAGGACATTCTGCCAAAACTGAGATCAGCTAAGCTTTGCATCGAAAAGGGTCTGGAAATACATTTACCAAAATGATGACAGTTGTCCCTGAATCATCATAGCCTGAATCAAGGATTTTTCGCTTTCTTCTTGATGATTTTCTTCTTTATAATTTACAGCAGCAATTTAGGGAGTGGTTCAGTGTGGACTCTGGGGACATCCTCCCTGAGTTTGAATCCAAATTATGTCACTTAGTGGCTACATGTCCTTGACTACCTGTCCTCTGAGTCCAAGGGCTCAGCCAGGTCCAGGTCCTCCTAGGTATGCATCCACCCTCCCTTTACTTTGTCAACGAGAATATCGTGTGGAACTTGATGGTTTTCTTTCTTAAAATGAAGATATAATATGTCCATAACAAGGTTCTAATTCATTATTTTTGTTGTTTTCTCATTAAAACAACTCAGTGAACAAATAAAAACCATGCTGTTGGGCATGACTGTTTTCCCAGTAAACCAAGACTTCAAACAAATTACTTAGCCTCTTGATGCCTATGTTTTCTCATTTATAAAATAAAAACAATAAATAATAATCCCTACTTCAAAGAGTTCTTGTGAGGATTATATGAGTTAATATAAACTAAACCCTTAGAACAGTGCCTGGCACATAGAAAGCACTCAACACACTCAAAGCACCTAGAAAAAAATTAAAATATGCAAAAATTCGAATGTTCTTTTATATATACATCACGTTAATTAATATTTTTGAATTTTATCTAGACAGATTGGCCAAGCTTTTGCTTATAGTCATAACATCTAATAGGCACCATATACAGAAATGGAATTAACTTTAGAGAAAGTATTTGAAAACTTCAATGAATATCTTAGATGAATTTATATATATATATAATAGATATATATTTAAAATGTACATATACATAATTTTAAATTACTTGAAATTCTTCAACCACCTTCCAAAATAATCCACAGTTAATATTTGTTCTCAAATGGAGAGATTGGATTAAGATGGCGGAATAGAAGGACTGGAGCTAAACTTCTCTCCCGAAAAACAGCAAAACTACAAACAAATGCCGAGCAGCCTTCAACCAACTGGACTGTAAACTTCCAAAAAAGATATTCTACTCCAGAAGACAAAGAGGAGACCATATCAAGAGGTAGGAGGGGCGATTACGCGATAGAAGCAACCC
>PVHT020004020.1:3874320-3906190 GCA_004024745.2 Catagonus wagneri
GTGTTACTTTTTGTAATTAGAAAAAATATTATACTTGACGATAAAATTATTATTATATTTTTGGTTGTGTGTACAACATGTAAAAGTCACCAGGCCAGGGATCAAACCCATGCCACAGCAGTGACCCAAGCCTCTGCAGTGACAATGCTGGATTCTTAACCTGTTGTGCCACAAAAGAACTCCCAAAATTATTTTTACTCTGAATCTTTTTTGCACTATACATAGAAGAAAGTAGAAACAGAAAGCTTTCAAGAATCCAGTGACATGAGAGATTGCTTTTAAAGCCTTCTGAAATTATATTTTTATTGGTTTTAACAAGATTTACAGCCTACTCAAAAATGCAATAGAGTGGGCACCACAAAACAAATTTGTTTGAAAGCACTAGAACCAACACATGAATAGTCATGACATTCAGTGGCATGTCCCTGTTGAAAAATTGTTTTTATAATCTATAAATGGTAGATGATCTACTAACAGGGCAAGCTGCATGTAGAATAAAATGAGAAGATTTTAAACGTAGAGGTTAAGGATATTAGAGAATAAAGATGAGAAAGTATTTAACGAAACTTCCTTTTGTTGTGTTAATACAAATTACAATCAAATACAAACATGAATTTAAAGAATATCAGTGAGTCTTTTTTTTCAATGGCATTCTTTTTTAATTAATGAATTAATTTTGGCCATGACATGTGGCGGCTTAATGTGGAATCTTAGTTCACAGACGAGGGATTGAACCTAACCCGTAGCAGTGAAAGCCCAAATCCTAACTTCTAGACCATCAGGGAACTCCCAGCAAATTCTTATGTATCTTTATATAGCTATATTAGAAAATGGACTTGGGAATCAGACAGACTTTGATTTTGAGTCTTCTTGGCCCTGCCAGGTAGCACTGGAGATGTTACTGAATACCGCTGAGCCTCAGTTACCCAGTCTCTAAAATGTGAATAATAATAGTACCTAAAGGGCTTGCTGTAATACATAAAGGAAGTGTTAAAAAACACTGGTACATTGCAAATGCTTAGTAAATGCAGTCTTTGTATAAGAAAGGCAACTGTTGGTTTTTTGTTTCTTTCACTGGCGTGAAATTAATTGCATTCTTCCTACACCTTTTATAATCAGCTGTATAAGCGGAACTCTGTAAATGGCAAAGCAACATTAGACTATGTATGAATTAGAGAAAATGACTTCAAAGTTGTTTCTAAAATGCAGTCCTTTACTTTAAAGCATCCAAAACCTTTGAGAGTTTTACACAGAGGCATACCCTACCAACTCTGTGATCTTATCAGGTGTCAAAGGAAAGTAAAAGCAGAGACTAGCGTCCAAATACAAAATCGTTTCTACCTCGTGCCCAGTGATCTCTGAATCCATCTGAACTACTACGGTGCAGCCTCTTCCATCTATGTACTGGATGACTGCAGATTATCACTGGCCCTGGATTTATCACGTAGGTGCTGGAGTAAACGCCTGGCCTTTAAAGAATGCCCTTCCTTGCACAAAGGCTTGTGTCACCCTTCAAAGGCCTTTGGAGATCTCAAAGTTGGCCTCACAGCTTGCCCTGTGAGTTAACTGAGCCCTTAAGAGTACATTAGGGTACCTATTACAGTTTTTAGCTAAACCTCCACAAAACCTTTTTCCCTAAGGAGAAAGTCTTCATAGTTCCTCTGCCCTTCTCACTCCTACAAGGAGACTCCACTGGAATGACGGAACATCCCACAGTTTGGAACCAGAGAGAAAGTGGTCCAGCTCTGTCCTTCACCGGGAACCTGCTTTAGAGTGAACACAGAGGCTTCAGCTACATGGAGCCTTCCTCCCATCCATGGCTTTCCCTTAACCCCCTCTCATCCAGAAAGGGGCTTAAGTACTCCTGGGCATTAAGTGTACAGGAATGAGAGCTGCTACATTTCTGCCTACTTACCCAAACTCAGATTTTTTCCCTATCATTTCTCCCCTTGCTGTTACTGGTATTTTCTACTTGGAAGAACCCAGTATCATTGATGAACCTGGTGTTGTCTTCCAGAGTACTTACACAGCTTTTGAATATATTTGTCTTAGCACAGAGGGATCTCAGAAACCCTGCTGTTCATGCTTTTCCAAATTAAGACACACTTACTGATTCATATTCTCTGTGTTCTCATTTTAAGCCAGGTCCCTATCTTTTTTTTCTTTTCTTTTTCTTTTTTTTTTTAAGAAGTGCCAGTCCAAAAGGGACCCTATCAAAATTTCTTATTAAATTGTAGGAAATGTCTTTGCATAGACGGATTGTTGGCAAGTTTTCTACTTAAAATTTTTACCCACTGGTTTTCCTTGGGCACAGTAGTCTTTATTTCTCTAAAGACCTCATAATCTTTGCCTGTGAATTTCCCTTATAAGCTATGGTGCCTTTCCCCCAGTAGGTTGTTTATACGTTTTTCATGGGTTCTAACATTTAATTACAGATTCGACTGGTTTATCCAGTACAGTGTGATACTCATTATCTCTAAGTTTCCACCACTGTGCTTGCAATTCTTCATGTAGATGGAATTCGGATAGGCGATCCATCAGTTCCCGGGAAAGCTGGCCATAACAGGGCACACAACTTTGCCAGCAGTTGCACAGTTTTACCCTTGATGTTCTTTAAAAACCCATGTTGATCAAGTTCTGTTGATTCATCTCTTTCTGATGTGTTAACGAGGTCCTGGGCACTTTTCAGTATTCATTCTTAAGAATAACATCGTCTTCTATCTGTATAGTACATTATGCTTTTCAATTATTTTCAGCTTTTCAGTGAGTCCAATAGTGTTAACCTCTGTGAATCAAAAGATAAACTACTCCAAAAATAAAGCCTATACAAAAACCCATAACTTAAAAGTGTCACTCTTGGTAATGTTTCCTTAGTAAAGATAGAGGAGGAAAAATAAGGCCAGCTCATTTACTTTTAGGACAGTCTCTTGCATTCCTTTCTACCCCAGTTAAGTAGTTTTCCTGATTTTCTGTTTTTCCTCTCCTGACTTGCTTACAGGTTCTTTTCTTGGTTTACCAGTTCCCTGCAGCATGCTTCTCAAATTCTTATAGACCACCGTCTATAAGTTATCAGCTGATTTTCAAAGAAAACTACTCTATAATAGCTTTTATTTACCTACTATACGCAAAACATTGTACTGCACATTTCTTAGTCTTTTTACAGCCACACCTGTAGCATATGAAAGTTCCTGGCATAGGGGTTGGATTGGAGCTGCCACTGAGGCTTAGGCCACAGCCACAGCAATGCCAGATCCAAGCTGCACCTGCGAACTATGCTGCACCTTGTAGCAACGCCAGATCCTTAACCCACTGAGTGAGGCCAGGCATCAAACTCACATCCTCACAGAGTCAATGTCAGGTTCTTAACCTACTGAGCCACAAGGGAAACTCCTGTACTGAACATTTTATGTATATTTGTTTGGTCAACCTACAATGTTGACGGGTGTGTATTCACCCCAGCTTTATAGAAGAGGAAACGGAAGCTTAGCAGGAATTTACTTGTTGTGTACCTACAATCCAGCTGGATTTGAACACAGAGCTGCCTAATTCCAAACCTTTGCCCTTAACCCCTTTGCTCTTTTGCCATTTAATTGGAGTTAAGTCAAGTATTTCCAGAACTACAAGTGGTCAGATTAGGATGTTGACAGTCTGCATTCTGGGCTGGTTCTGCCACAACCAGCTATTTGATTAAGGGCAGGTGACTTGTGGGAGGCTGTTTCTTTATCTGTTAAATGTGAAGGAAGGTTACAGGACCTTTGATGTCCTGTCATTCTGTTTATTTAATATTCACTTACTCTGTGTGGTCATGGGCAGGCACCAAACAGAAGTAAAAAATGTTAAAATGTGCTTCTCTTTTGAATGTAAAGATGTTGATGTTATTCATAGCAATTCTGCCACACAGGAGGAACATGTGTATTCTATTATTTTACTTTACAGCCAAAAAAAAAAACCAAAACCAACTGAGATGCTTCATTAAGTGGTATGGCCCCCACTTTTGAGTGTGATAGCAGTTATATACGTAAATGCATTTTATTCATTGCTTTGAGTAATGGATATACATGTTCATTGCGTGACTTGAAATTGCAATAACTGAAAGTTTGAATGTAACGAAATGTTCATTCTCTTATTCCAACAGTATTCAGAGAGATCTAGTGCAGAAAATCAACAGTGTCAGTGCTTGACTTTGACTAAGTCAGACTTACTTTTGCCTAGATAATGTTTTTCCCTTTCTAAGCTGCACCTGCAGCATATGGAAATTCCCAGGCTAGGCATCAAATTGGAGCTGCAGCTGCTGGCCTGTGCCACAACCACAGCAATGCCAGATCCGAGCGGCATCTGTAACCTACACCAAAGCTTGCAGCAACTCCAAATGCTTTAACCCACTGAGCAAGGCCAGGGATTGAACCTGCATCCTCACGGATATTAGTCAGGCCCTTAACCTGCTGAGCCACAATAGGAACTCCCCAGATAATTTTTATATGTCTAGGCATCTCTTATTCTTTTCATAATAATTCACCCTTTTTCTTGTTTGCATTTATAATGGAAATCTTCTTACTTTGTGTGCCTTCCTTCCCACTCCAACCCACCCCAATCCCGCTCAAGTCCTTTCCACTGCAATCTTTGTCCACCCTTCTCTGCCCTGCTCCGCCCTTCGCAAGACTGAAATTTGCTGACTCTTATCTCCAAGACTCCTTATGACCCAGAACCCATAGGAGATCTGAGGGTGGAAAGAGGAGTGTTTTTCCCTGCCCTCTGTGGTGGCCCCAGCTCTTGCTCATCACTCTTCAATGATATTTTCTGCCAGATCAGTCTTTACCTTTTTTTTTTCCCCTCAGCTCCAGCTCTCACTGATTTCTACTAACTCTGTTCCTGTTGCTTCTTCATCCCCAGGGGAGAAATGGCTCTCCCCCGTAGCTGATTGCTGGCTGCCTCCTCGTACTTTATCCTTGCCTGTTTGTCTTTGAGTAGTCTTTTCGTTAAGTCTCTTCATTTGAACCACCTAGGGTGAATTTTGTTTCTTCCCTGAAACCCCCCACCGATTCACTCTCTCTTACCTAAAACCCATTGAATTGGAATTTAAGCACTTCAATTTAAAGATGACATTGACTTGGTAACCCAGCAGGGCTCTGTGGGGTTCCTGGGCACAAAAGCCTTTCTGGGCCCCCCATTTCTTATTTTTAGGAAGTGGGCCTTTTTCAGCCTCCATGGCCTTCCCTGTGTTCCAAGGGCAGGTTCAGACAGGTGCTAATCAGAGAAGGAAGTGGATGCAAAGATAAAGGACAGTTAAGCAACGGTAGTACAGCCTTGGGGCAGGATCCTGGTCCCCTCTCAAGGGATACACATAGTGAGGTAGGCATCTTACACATCTAAGAGAAAAGCTATATTCCTTATGCTTCTTTTAGGAATGAATACTTTAAAATTCAACAGCCTGGAGCCCTCCCTTGTGCTGCTCCCTCATTTGATTGCACCCAAAACACAATCACCTGTAAGCTAAAGATTAGGTACCCTGAGCACAGTTGCCTGTGGGTTAAAGATTATCAGCACATGATGTTTTTTAGGAAATTTCCTGGTTTGTTCTAATCTCTGATCAATATGCCCTTTCCCCAAGTACTGTTATTCGAGGCAGTAACCCAGAAGACACCACAAGGAACAGGCTGAGATCTCCTGATGACTAAGATTCTCCCCAAAGAAAGAAGAATGCATGTTTGCCCCAACCCCTATTCTTACCAGAAACCCTGTTTTTCTCCTTTTAGACTATAAAACTCCCTGCAGTTCTTCCCCCAGGGAGGGCACAGTCTTTAAAGCATTGGCCTGCTGTGGTCCCTCTTGTCTGGGAAAGCAATAAAAGCTGTTTTTTTTTTTTCCTCCTTCACCCAAAGCTCTGTCTCCACACTTCTCTTTGGCATTGGTGGACAGAGGTTGGGTTTCAGCAATAACTCAGTCAGTGAATACATATCGAACACCTTGATATGCTCAGGATTTTACTAAGTGCTATGAGGGCTACCAGAGTATTGGTGACATAGATTTCTGTCCTCGAGAAGTTTACTTATTTATTTTTTTGTCTTTTGTCCTTTAAGGACCGCATCCATGGCATATGGAGGTTTCCAGCCTTGGGGTCAAATCGTAGCCTCAGCTGCCGGCCTCTGCCACAGCCACAGCAACTCAGGATCTGAGCCGCATCTGCGACCTACGCCACAGATCACGGTAACGCCAGATCCTTAACCCACTGAGCAAAGCAAGGGATCGAACCTGTGTCCTCATGGATGCCGTCAGATTCGTTTCCCCTGAGCCACAATGGGAACTCCTCCTTGAGAAGTTTATAATCTAGTTAGGAAGTCCGTGGTCAATATATTAAACAACATCTAACACAGGACTTTAAATCTTAAATTACATGGGACTATTCAGGAGACAGGAGATAAAATTACCAGAGGAAATGCTCTCTCTCCAGATATGTGATATTTATTGTATTTTTAAATTTTCTGAATTGGAAACATTTGTAATTATTAGACTTTATAAAATATATTTTTCTGAATAAGATATTAGTGAAAATTTAACCAGTCGTGGAATGCTCATGGTTGAAATATCCTAAGTGAAATGTGTTCCAAGTATACCTGCTGTATAAATATCATTAGGGCCT
Organism: Catagonus wagneri; assembly: GCA_004024745.2. Taxonomy (NCBI): domain Eukaryota; kingdom Metazoa; phylum Chordata; class Mammalia; order Artiodactyla; family Tayassuidae; genus Catagonus; species Catagonus wagneri. The sequence continues at coordinate 3,880,958 of PVHT020004020.1, forward strand.
AGAGGTCAGTCTTGCGTATGTCAGGGGAATTTTTTTAGTCAATTAAGAAGAAGAGTAGGACCTTTGCCATTGACGAGTTTGAAACTATCCGCTATTCCCATACATTGTGTGAGTAAAAAGCTGATCAACTGCACTTGACTCTGAACTTCAAGGGGGGTCCTCTGATAGGCTCAGAGGTATGCACTGAAACCCAAACCTGCTCATTGGAGTATCACCCCGTTTGGTTCAGAGACAAGGCCCCAGAGGTGAGAGGATGGGAAAGGCACACTCTACACTCGGGTGCCTAATATGAATATTGCAATCCAACAAACAGGTTACTATTTTAAGAGCTTGAATGTCAAGAGTACAAATTTGATATTTCAACCACAGGTTGGGAAGGGAAAGATAGTCTCTGCAGAAGGGTGTTGAGTTTCTCTGCCTGTGTACAGACATCAGTGGGTTCTCTGTCATAGCAGGAAAGACTTTATCAAGAATGGGAGCTTGGGAGTTCCCCTTGTGGCTCAGTGGTAACAAACCCGACTAGGATCCAGGAGGGCGCAGTTTCAATACCTGTACTCGCTCAGTGGGTTAAGGATCTGGCATTGCCTTGAGCTGTGGTGTAGGTTGCAGACTTGGCTCATATCCTGCATTGCTGTGGTTGTGGGGTAGGCTGGCTGCTACAGCTCTGATTCAGCCCTTAACCTGGTAACTTCCATATGCTGTGGATTCGCCCTTAAACACACACACACACACACACACACACACACACACACAAAGAATGGGGGCTTGTTCTCAAACTGGATTCAGATTCAGTTAGGCAAGAGAGGAGAAGAACTTGTTGGAGAGAGGAGAATATAAGGTTAGGCAGAAAGATGGAAATGAGCTATATATTACACAGAGGACAATGAAAAAACCAGCCTGACTTGATAACCTGGTATACTTTGAGAAGTAGAAAGTAACATTGGACAGATGAAATAGGGGCAGATCAACTTCCTGTAATTCAGCTGATAAGTAAAGAACACCAGAATTTGAAAGCATTATCAGCAATGTGGTTTTTAAAACATTTTTGTTGAAATATAGTTGATTTACAATGTTGTGTTAGTTTCAGGTATAAAGTGATTCAGATCTTTTTAAAATTCTTTTTCATTATACGTTATTACAAGATATTGAGTTCCATTGTGGCACTGTGGAAACAAATCCAACTAGGAACCGTGAGGTTGTGGGCTCAATCCCTGGCCTCGTTCAGTGGGTTAAAGATCCAGAGTTGCCGTGAGCTGTGGTGTAGGTCACAGACAAGGCTCAGATTCCACATTGCTATGGCTGTGGTGTTAGCCAGCAGCTGAAGCTCCGATTCGACCCCTAGCCTGGGAACCTCCATATGTAGTGGGTGTAGCCCTAAAAAGAAAAAAAAAGGTATTGAGAGCGTTCCCTGTGCTATACAGTAGGTCCTTGTTGATTATTATTTATTTTATAGGACCGCACCTTGGCATATGGAGGTTCCCAGGCTAAGGGTCGAATTGGGGCAGCAGCTGCCAGCTTACAGCACAGCCTCAGCAGTGCCAGACCTGAGCTGTGTCTGTGACCTACACCGCAGCTCACAGCAATGCCAGATTCTTTAACCCACTGGGAGAGGCCAGGCATCAAACCCAAATCCTCATGGATACTAGTCAGATTCTTATTCCGCTGAGCCACAATAGGAACTCCCTATTTTATGTATAGCAATATATATATATATACATATATACATATATATATATATCCCAAACTTCTGATTTATCCCTCCCCCACTTCTGCTTTGGTAACCATAAGTATGTTTTCTATGTCTGGGAGTCTGTTTCTGTTTTGTAAATAACTTCATTTGTATCATTTTTTAAGATTCCTCACATAAGTGATATCATGTGATCTTTGTCCACCTCTGTTCAGCAATGTGGTTTACCTTTAAGTAGTGTACTTTGCTTTTGAGTGTTGATATAGCCACTCTGTAGAATCACGACTGGTTAGAAATGGGATCATGGAGTTCCTGCTGTGGTGCAGTGGGTTAAGGATCTGATTGTAGCGGCCTGGGTTGCTGTGGAGGTGCAGGTTCAATCCCCGTCCTGGTGCAGTGGGTTATGGATCTGGTGTTGCTACAGCTGTGGCACAGGTCTCAGCTGTGGTTGGGATTCAGTCCTTGGCCCAGGAACTTCCATATGCCATGGAAGCGGCTGAAGAAGAAGAAGAAAAAAAGAAGTGCTATTGTATTCAATGAGCAGGGCTTGAAGTGGACACCATTCCAAATCTGGAAGCTAATTTTGAGGTCTTGTGCATGCTACAGAAGATATAGGAAGAGAGGAAGTTCAGGAGTGCATTCTCAGCTAAACTGAGGGTGGGCACAGATCTACTAACGAGGCAACATAAATAGGCAGCTACAGCAACAATAGTCATTCAAGATTGCTTGCTTTCCCAAAGCTGGAAGCAACATAGCAATGTTTTCCTTTCCCTGAACTGGAGCCTGCTTCCTACCAGGAGTGTGGGAAATTTAGGGATGCTTCACCATGAGGTTTATTGCCAGTCTCATCCTGATAGGCGTTGGGGTAAAGGAAGAGTCATAAGAATACAAAAATAGTAATCCGTGGAGAGAGGGAGTTCCACGGTTTTAGCAAGTACTGTCCTGTTGGTGCTACATTCTAGAGACCTTTCTCTTCTGCCTTTACTCTCAGTTCTCCCAATTCCGAATGAGGCGAAGTGGCACAAAAACTCATCTGTCATTAACAACTGCTGCATAAGTGTCTTTTCAATACTCAGTCCTGGAGTCGCAATTATTGGAGCACTTAGCTAATAAATGCCTGGTGAGTCTAATCTCTGGGTATCAGACAATTAAATAAAAATGCCTGAAAACTGGATAGAAAATTAGCAACACCAGTTACTGAAGTGACACATTAAGTGTTTTTTCACATTAAGGTACCAGTATGATATAATACTCTTCTCATGACAGTGGCCTTGATTCCTTGAATGAGCAGAACAAAGGACTTTCACTCTATATAACTATTTCAGGCAATGAAAAAAAAATCCAAGTCAGCACCATTTTTCCCTGTGAGTCTGTGCTGTGCACAATACGCTGATGTGAAGTCAGATGAGATAATTATGGGAAGGTGCTCTGTAAACTGAAGTTATATAATGGTCAAGGATTCATGATTACTATCATTCAATGAATCCTGAAAGAATGTATTAGAAATTTGCTTGTAGGTCAATATTTCCAAATTCTAGAAAAATGCACTTATTCTTTAGAGCTAAAGGTACTGAATTACATTTTTTTTAATGGCTGCACCCACGGCATATGGAAGTTCCCAGGCCTGAGATTGAATCTGAACTTCAGCTGCACCATCACCAGATTCTTTAACTCACTCCACTGGGTTGAGGGTCAAACCTGCACCTCCACCACAACCTAGGCCACTGCAGTCGGATTCTTAACCCACTACGTCACAGCAGGATCTCCTGAATTATGTTTTTGAAAAGTTAATTATTATGTGTTTGGTGTGCTGGTAACAATAATCTTGAGTGTTAACCAGAATGAAATATATACATGAAAACAATATTACTCTATTATCTCTTTTTTTAATGGTTTAAAATACTGTGTTCCAAATGTATACAGATATACTTAAAACAATATTCACTGCAACATTGGTATGGCAAAAACAAACCAAAATAAACAAAACCAACATGGAAACAACCTATGTATCCATCATTAAAGATTTCTTTTTTTTTTTTTTTGTCTTTATCTGGAGCCGCACCCGCGGCATATGGAGGTTCCCAGGCTAGGGGTCTAACAGGAGCTGTAGCCTCTGGCCTTCACCACAGCCACAGCAACGCGGGATCCGAGCCGCGTCTGCAACCTACACCACAGCTCACGGCAACGCCGGATCCTTAACCCACTGAGCAAGGCCAGGGATCGAACCCGCAACCTCATGGTTCCTAGTCGGATTCGTTAACCACTGAGCCACTAAGGGAACTCCTCATTAAAGATTTCTTAAATAAGGTATAGCGCATCTGCATCATGGAATGCTATATAGCCAGAGAAAAGAATGAAGTAGTGCTTTATAAGTACTAACATGGAAAGATATCAGAGACATTAATGAGAAACACAATGTGCAAAACAGTATGTATTGTAAAGCTAGTATGCTTCTAAAAGCTATATCACTGTCAAGGAATTACTGGAAAAAAGTCTCTATGCAGTGATACGTGCTAGTAAAGAGGAAAACATTCCTGCGGAATGCTGCTACTCCTCTGTTAATAAGGGCTCTCCATATCACAAGAGCTTGACTTTCCACAATAATTTTGAAATGTTTGGACTTTTTAAAAAGTAATCATCTTCTGTTCTTTCCGTGAGCATAAAAAGTCAAGGGTCACCTATGCTTCAAATAAAATCTAAACACATTTATGAGCAGATATGATTGATTTTCAATCGTATATTGAAAGAAATATTGAAGGTTTGAATTGCTAAAGCCAGAAAGAGTTTAGTTCAACTTCCTGAGGCCAATTTGGAAGTGTGGAGCTTGGGAAAAATGCCTTAAAATATTGATCCCACTGCTCCAAGGCACCAGGCAATAAGTTCAGAATAAGGTTCAGAGTCTCCATGGGGCTAAAACAACATTTCCTGCTAACATAAGCTGAAACAAAGATGAGTTTTATCCTCTTGTAAGATTTTTAGGTTTTGTTTGTGACCAATACATCAAAGGTCCACATGTTTGTTGAATGCATTCTCAGCCCCAGAGAGGAATCAACAAAAACAGCTTGACCGTAGGCTGAACAAGGTCAACTTGGACTTGAACACAAGAAAATACTGATAATGACTCAAGTTAACTTTGCTGTTTGCCATCAGGAGCAAAGCACCAAGAGTGTGAACTACACATGAAGGGAGATATTTAAGCCATTTCATGGCTTAAAGACTTAAATGTAAGACAAGACACTATAAAACAAGAAGAGAACATAGGCAAAACATTCTCTGATATATACTGTACAAATGTTTTATTAGGTCAGCCTCGTAAGGCAACAGAAATTTAAAAAAATAAACAAATAGGACATAATCAAACTTACAAGCATTTCCAAAGCAAAGGAAGCCATTAAAAAAAAAAAAAGACAGCCTATGGAATGGGAGAAAATAGTTGCAAATGATGCAGCCAACAAGGGCTTAATCTCCAAAATAAACAACTCATATAAGTTAACAACAAAAAAAACCCCAACAACCCAATCTAAAAATGCATGGAAGACCTAAATAGACATCTCTCCAAAGAAGGCATACAGATGGTCAGTAAGCACATTGATAGATGCTCAATATCACTGATTGTTAGAGAAATGCAAATCGAAACTTCAGTGAGGTACCACCTCACACCAGTCAGAATGTCCATCATTAATAAGTCACACATAAATGCTGGAGAGGGTGTGGAGAAAAGGGAACCCTCCTACACGGTTGGTGGGAATGTAAATCAGTACAACCACTATGGAAAACAGAATGGAGTTTCATCAGAAAACTAAAAATAGAATTACTGTATGATCCAGCAATTCCACTCCTGGGCATATTTCCAGACAAAACTATAATTCAAAAAGATATATGTGGAGTTTCCATCTTGGTGCAGCAGAAACGAATCTGACTAGGAACCATAAAGTTGAGGGTTTGATCCCTGGCCTCGCTCAGTGGGTTAAGGATCTGGCATTGCCATGAGCTGTGGTGTAGGTCACAGACGTGGCTCAGATCCCGAGTTGCTGTGGCTGTTGTGTAGGCTGGCAGCTGTAGCTCCGATCGGACCCCTAGCCTGGAACCTCCATGTGCTGCAGATGCGACCCTATAAAGAAAAAAAAAAAAATGCATGTACTACAGTGTTCAGTGCAGCACTATTCACAACAGCCAAGACATGGAAACAACCTAAATGCCTATCAAAAGATGAACAGGTTAAGACGATGTGGTACATATATACAATGGAAAACTACCTAGCCATTAAAAGAATAAAATAATGCCATCTGCAACAACATAGATGCAACTAGAGATCATCATATTAGGTGAAAGAAGTCAGAAAGAGAAAGACAAATTCCATATGATATCACTGATATGTGGAATTTGAAATATGGCACAAATGAACCTACTACAAAACAGAACAGACTCACAGACAGAGAGAACAGACTTGTAGTTGCCGAGTAGGGAGTGGGATGGACTGGGAGTTTGGGGTTAATAGTCAAACCCTTCCATTTAGAATGGATAAACAATGAGGTCCTACTGCATAGCACAAGGAACTATATCCAATCTCCTGCAATAGACCATGATGGAAAATAATATAAAAAAAAGATGGTATGTTATGTATGACTGAGTCACCTTACTGTACAGCAGCAATTGGCACAACATTGTGAATAAACTATACTTTAATTGAAAAAATAAAAGATTCAGGAATTCCCTTTGTGACACAGTGGAAACGAATCTGACTAGGAACCATGAGGTGTGGGTTCAATCCCTGGCCTCACTCAGTGGGTTGAAGATCCGGCATTGCCATGAGCTGTGGTGAAGGCCGGCAGCTATAGCCAATTAGATCCCTAGCCTGGGAACCTTCATTTGCTGCGGGTGCAGCCCTAAAAAGTCAAAAAAAAAAAAAAGATTCAGCCATTTCAGAGATGATTACCTTTTCTTCATTGGTCTATCCCCGTACCTGTTAAATGCCTAGTTGATGGCTGAATATAGAGAGAACTATGACATTATTAAAATTCTCATGTTATAGGCTATTTAGCAATATGCAAAACGAATCTAATGCAGACACATAATAAAATTTGTGCCGTTGGTGATGTAGGCAATTTAAAAATTTTCCATTATTGTTTTAAAATTGGGCAAGCCATGCACGTATAAACAAACATATTTTTGAAAGGCGAGATGATTTCACAAAAATCTTAGCTTCCTTTTATACATCAAAGGATGCACATGAAGGAAAAAGCCATTCAGTACTAGATAGGCAAAAAATAGTTTGGTTCCAAATTAACTCTTAGAAATTTTCAAAACTAGTAAATGTAACATAAGAGAAGAAACTGTTCTTTTGATATGCTGTGACTAATTGTTTCAGCTTGTGCAACAGACTTCCATGATAGGCTAACATTTACAGTATAAAAATCCTTTTGGAATTTGGAGGCTAGGTTCCATAAGTTCACTCTGTCCCCTCTGGCATTATCATATGAGAATGTAGAATAAATATGGATGAATTAAATAATATTCTTTCTAAAAAAAAGAAATGAGGAAAATTTAAAAGAAAGATCATATCCTCTATTAAACATTGACCACAAGTTTCTAAAAGCCCTTAGGAAATCTGAAGTCTAGGATCCATACTGCTTATAATACAAATATTGTAAATACCAATATGTGTGAAATTTAAACCTATGAAATCACATTTAATCATCTTAGAGTGGTATAAGTCATTCCAAAATTTAATCAAAAATATATAAACTTAAGAAACCTGTCAAAAGGTAGCATAGGCTTAAGGTTTGCTTCAGTTCAAGCTAAAGGAATAATGTGTTTAATAGCAGAAATTATATAAATTGGGGAGTATAAAAACTGATAAGATTGATTGCTAGGTGAGTTGCAACGTAACATGTCAGAGCTCTATTGGTTTTTTGACTAATTTTAATCAAAGATTATGCAACATAATTACTTTGCTTTTATTCTTGCAAAAAAATGTGAAAATTTAAACTGTAACATAAATGTATTTGCTTGTACATGTATAACTGAGCTGCGGCAATGCTCTTTGCTTCTTCAGCTAAAATACGGTGTTTGCATATTTGCAAAAATTTTTATACTGTGTACATTTGCTTCATAGAATCATAGTGAGAAATGACAGCATATAGAAAACAAAATTTAAAAGTAAGGATGTATTTTCTAATAATAACACCTAGGATACAATAGTGAAATAGTAAAAAAAAAATCAAATCACAATGATTTCATATAATTCTTAAAGACTTTGACCCCAAAAGATGTTACAGGAGATGGTAGATAAATATAACTAGTCACACAGACTGTAGGAAGAATGGATTACGAATATTTCATCATGTAAAGATTACAGTTCTTTAGAATAAATGCAGATGTTATCCCATATATTTGCACACTCAGTATTTAAAATAAGAAAAGTTGTATAAGAATAGCTGTCAGTGATCATATATTTCAGAACTTTCATATTAAATCTGTCTGATCAGCTGGAAAAAAATCACTTCCAATAAAATAAATCTATTTACATTTAAGCATTTTTCCTCAAATACAATTCAATAAGCATCTATTATTTGTTGACTTTATTACACAAATGCACAGATGAAGAAAAATATAGATCCTGTCCTGTTAAGCAGGGATCATAAATGAGATACACAAATGATGGCAATGCAATGTAATGAGTGCAGTTATAGGTAGGGGTGAAGTTGTAGGAGTAGCAGAGGAGGAAGCAATGAATTCCTGGTTTTGAGGGATGAATAGGAAAACAACATGAAGATGAAGGGAGGTAGGAGTAAACCTTCTATCATGTGTCTCATTCTTTATCCATAAAATAAAACACATTATTTTTCTATAATCATTTCTGCAAGGAAGCAGTAATAACTTAAAAGTTCTTAAGAGAGTGTAAATCACCTTAGACCCAACACTGATTACTGTAAATCATTTTGATTCAACAAAATCGACTTTTAAATATACATATTTTCAGTTACACTGAAAATAGTGGTCAGGAGTTCCTGCTCTAACGCAGTGGGTTAAGGATCCAGCCTTGCTACAGCTGTGGAATAGGTCACAGCGGCAGTTTGGATTTGCTCCCTGGCTTGAGAACTTCCATATGCCACGGGTGTGGCCAAAATAAAGAAAAAAGAAGATGTTGGTCAAAAATAGAAAGGCACCTCCTGACTTGTAGACAGATGGAAGAGGGAAATAAAGGCACAAATCTGATGCCAGATCTAGTCTAGTCTAGGTCTAGTTCAGACTCTGTTTCTTATTTGCTATGTGATCTTGGACAAGTTACTCAACCTCACTGTCAGTTTTGTAAAACAGAGATGATAATTACTGTAGCTGATGATTGGTTTAAAACCAACCTGTTGTAAAATCTAAGGGCTGCATTTTTGTCAATAAATATCCCAGGAAGGAAACCCCAGGGCCATCATCTTTGTCTCTGGCCAATAATTTCAAATATGCGGAGTTGAATCCATTCTGCAGGAAACGTGATCAATGAATCAGCTGGGATGGGAATCCATTTCTTCCCTGCTGGCTGAACAAATGCCAAAGGACTGTTTTATGAAGTTGCTTGGTCCTGGTGGGCAAGTTTCTGAACATAGGATGTAAACTTGGAGCCACTTGAACTCTCATGTCATTTTTAGAAAGAAGGAAGATTAACCAAATCAATCTAAAGTTGGCTAGGAATGCACAAGCTTATCAAAATGAAATACTGCTATAAAGAAGCAAAACTCGGTTTTTGAATTCTGAATAACCTAACCTAGTATGTAACAAAAGCAAAATACCCAGTGATCCTCCCTGAGGGGCACCGCACCATCATGTCCAGCTGCACAGTGACTCATCTTGAAGCATTAATAACAGAGGATTCAGTGATGTGATCAGATTCCCTGTGAAATGCCTTAGAGTTGCACTAATTTCAGGTACACAATTTAACGTGTACAACTGACATTTCCAAAATGTAGTGGACCAGTTGTGAGTCACCGACAGCCAGTTGCTAGAATAGCACACTTTGTAGTTCCTCTTCTGCTTTTTGAATCCTATTTTCAGAATTAGAATAATTGCTAAGATTAATTTAGAACTTAGTATGTGCCACTCCATAAAAAGCATGAAATAATGCCATTTGGAGCAACATGGATGGACCTAGGAATGATCATACTCAGTGAAGTGAGTCAGACAAAGACAAATATCATATGAGATCACTAATATGTGGAATCTAATAAAAATGATACAATAGAACTTAACAAAACAGAAACAGACTCAAAGATTTCCAAATCAAACTTACATTTACAAAGGAGAAACAAGGAGGGCTTAAATGAGGAGTATGGGATTGATATTCCTCATTTAAGGAGTAAGACCAGCTGTATAGCACAGGGAAATTTACTCAATACTGTGTAATAACCTACATGGGAAAAGAATCTGAAAAGCAATGGCGATATGTACATGTATAACTGATTTACTTTGTCGTATGTCTGAAATAATACAACTTATTCCAATAAAATTCAAAAAAATATGTGATAGTCTTTGTGCTAAAAACTTTTTATATATGGCCTCATTTAATCTTACCATGTGGTAAGTACTATTATCGTGAATACTTTACAGAACAGGGAAACTAAGGCGCAAATCTGTGCCTAGGCCACATAAGTTTTCAAGAGGATCGGGGGTTCATACAGCAGTCTGCTTAGCTGCAAAGCACATGCCTTCTTCCCTCTACTGCCATCTTCTCCAGTCTCTGGAAGGAAAGAAATGTTCTGCTGTGAGGAAAGGGCAAGGCGTGAATAAGTTGTCTTTTTTTTTTTTGTCCTTTTAGGGCCCTACCTCTGGTATAGGGTAGAGGTCCAGTTGGAATGGCAGCTGCCAGCCTACGCCACTGCCACTCTGGATCTGAGCCGCGGCTGCGATGTACACCGCAGCTCAGGGCAACGCCAGACCCTTAACCCACTGAGCAAGGAAAGGGATCGAAACTGAATCCTCATGGATACCAGTTGGGTTCTTAACCCCAGTGAGCCACAGTGGGAACTCAAAGATGTGAATAAGTTTAAAAGTGAACACGGCTGGTCTTAGGCAAACTTGTAAAAGGATGCATCTCTCTTTGGTGCCTGCCCATTTCCATTTCTGAACCTTTCTCCTCCATTACTATGTCTCTTCTGTGATTTGGAGGACAAATTTAATAAAGCTATTGATTCTATTATAAGATAGGGTTTTGTAAAATAAAATTGGAGTATCTAATCTTGGTCACTGTTCCCGATCCCCTAATTTCCTGTAGGTATTATGCCAGATCCATTTCCTCACTCTCTACCCTCCTGTCATTTGTGACAGACCCTGATGCTGGTTCGAAGAGGAATTAAACCATTCTGCCGCCCCAAAGGGCCCTAACACCAGTCTTTTCTTTGCTTTTTCACTGCTCAGCAATGGCCATCTCAATTCATTTTCAAAAACTCTCTGTCTCTCCTTTTTTTTTTTTTTTTTCTTTTTAGGGCTGCACCCATGGCATATGGAGGTTCCCAGGCTAGGGGTTGAATTGGAGCTGCAGCTGCTGGCCTACACCACAGCCACAGCAATGCAGGATCCGAGTGGCACCTGTGACCTACACCACAGCTCACCACAACGCCATATCCTTAACCCACTGAGCGAGGCCAGGGATCGAACCCACAACCTCACGGTTCCTAGTCAGATTCTTTTCCACTGCACCACAACGGTAATTCCTCCAAAAATCTCTTGAGAGCCTAAAATTGATGTGATGAGGGATTCCATGCCAAATGCATCAGCTTTAGGCTTAGTCCTGATTACTAAAACATAAATTTGGTTTTTTATTTTTATGGCTGCACCTGTGGTATATGGAAGTTCCTGGGCTAGGGGTTTCATTGGAGCTGCAGCTATTGGCCTATGCTACAGCCACAGCAACGTGGGATCTGAACCACATCCGTGACCTATGCTGCAGCTTGTGGCAATACGGGATCCTAACCCAGGGGTGGAGCTTGTATCCCCACCCCCACAGGCACTATGTTGGGTTCTTAACCCACTGAGCCACAGCAGGAACTCCTGAAACATAAATTTGAATGGATAAATAATCTAAAATTCTGGGATCTTTTTAAAGCTCTTAGCTTTAAATTATGGTAACAACCTATGTAGTCTTGAATTCATATTTACACAAAGTTTCTTAGGAACAGAAATCTTGGGCAAAATGGCTGCAGTGTATTCTGGTTTTCAAACCAGTATGTTTGATGGCCACATAACATTAGAGCTTATAGATCATTCAATCCAATGCTTTTAGAGATGAGGAAATGAAAATCCTGGGAAGCTAAGAACTATCCCAAAGCCACACAGATGCTTGTACAGAAGTAGAAGCCAGGTTATCTTATCACATCTCTTCTAGTGAACCAGCAAGGCCAAAGGCAGTATGATGTGGAAGCACCACTTGTCCAGAAATAAGGAGAGCTAGGTTCAGTGCTTGATTCTTGGATGTGACATTAAATTCTTAACCTGTCTGGACCAATAGCTTAACAATAAACAGATGGATCTGACCTAGCGTTATCCAATAAGATAGCCATTAGCTTTCCAAATTAAGATAGCCTGTAAAGGGAGTTCCCACCATGGCTCAGCGGTTAACAAACCTGACTAGTAACCATGAGTATGTGGGTTCGATCCCTGGCCTCGCTCAGTGGGTTAAGGACTCAGCGTTGCCATGAGCTGTGGTATAGGCCGGATCTGGCATTGCTGTGGCTGTGGTATAGGCCAGCAGCTATCGCTCCAATTGAACCCCTAGCCTGGGAACCTCCATATGTCGCAGGTGAGGCCCTAAAAAGATAAAAAGATAGTCTGTAAGTATAAAATGTGTAGGGAGTTCCCGTCGTAACTCAGTGGTTGACGAATCTAACTAGGAACCATGAGGTTGCGGGTTCAATCCCTGGCCTCGCTCAGTGGGTTAGGGATCCGGCATTGCAGTGTGGTGTAGGTTGCAGACGTGGCTCAGATCCTGCGTTGCTGTGTCTGTGGCATAGGCCGGTGGCTACAGCTCCGATTAGACCCCTATCCTGGGAACCTCCATATGCCGTGAGTGTGGCCCTAGAAAAGGCAAAAAGACAAAAAAATAAATAAAATCTGTATACAGTTTCAAAGACTTGGTGCTATATAAGATGTAATATATCTCATTCCATCATTGTTATATTAATTACATGTTGAAATCATAACATTTTGGATATTTGGGGTTCAGTAAAACATGTCAGTAAATTATTTGTATGTGTTTCTTTTCCTTTTTAAAATGTAGCTACTAGGGCATTCTAAATTACCTATTTGGTTTGCATTATCTTTCTACCAGACACATTACAATAGAGTATATTTCAGGGTTTTTTTTCAGGAGTCAGCAAACTTTTTTTTTTTTTGGCAATAGTCCAGATAGTAAATATTTTAGGCTCCGTGGACCAGATGGTCTCTGTCACAAGTGCTCAGGTCTGCCCTTGCTGCACAAAAGCAAGCACAGACAATACGTGTGAGTGTGGCTATGTTTCGATAAAACTTTATACATCCACATAAATGGGTGTATTCATACAACACATACACCAAAAGATGTGTCTGCGTTTTGATGTAACTGCAGTTGCAAAAACAGTCAAAGGGCCTGACATGGTCCACTGGCTACCTGTAGTTTGTCCTCCACAGTCTGTGGGTCTATTTATCCTTAGTTCCACTCAATATTTACTGAGGAGCTATTCTCTGCTTTAAAGTATGTAAGATAAAGACCCAGTTTCTGCCTTGACTCTGGAGGGGGAGCCGGGAGCGTACACACAGAAGCTGTCATGATACAGTGTGAACACTATAGTAATCGAGGGGTTTAAAGAAGGATTCTTAGTGAAGCAATAGTTGACGTAGGGGCCTGAAGAATGAGGAAGTTTCCATATTAATAAAACAGGTTTATCTAGGGAAATGTGATAATGTAAGGGGAGGGGTGTGTGTGTGTGTGTGTGTATGGGGAGTGAGGTCAGAAAGCGACAAGGGGCCAGATGATGAAATGCCTTATACAGCACACCGAGAGCACACCCAGAGCTGAGAGAGTCCATATTCAATGGGAATTCTAGGGCCAAAGCATGCCACCTGGGGGACCAGCCCTGCCAGTGGAGGGCAGCCAGGCTGCCAGGGTAGAGAAGCTCCGGAGAAGCACAGAAGCAGCTGCAGAAGTGATGAGAGGGCAATCTGTGGGTAATTAGATCTGTGTGTTTTGCATCAGAGAGCTGAAAACCTAGCTCCGCGCTGGCCCCCAGTAGGGCCAAACAACCTTACCTGGTAACTGTTGGCAGGCCTGAGGCAGAAGCAAAAACCAAGCGGACAAGAGCACAAAGACAGGGAGGAAAGCAGTTGAAAGAAAAAGCAAGTGAGGTGAAAGCTGAGGGAGTGGGAATTGCAATACTAACTGAGATGGCCAGGTAATAAAGAGAAGATTCAAACTAAAACTGCACTGAAGTCCCTCCATGCCTGTGTACACGTGCTTTTGGGGAATCTGCCCTGCTCACTTTTTCGTTGACCAGGTGGCCATGTTTTGTACCATCTGACTCTGCCTCTCTACCCCTAGTCACACATGATGCTGATGAAAAGTGGCATCTGGTCCAGGGGTAGCCAGTTCAGGGACTTGTCTGTGGCTGACAGAATGTAAGCCCCATGACAGCAGACATTTCTGTCTGTCTCTTCCACTGCTTTCACCCATCTGGAAGAGTGCCTAGCATACATTAGGCATTCCATACATATTTAATGAATGAATGCATGAATGAATGTGGCTTGATCCGAGGAGATGAGCTGTGTCAACAGGAATCCTCTCCTATGGATCTGAAATTTGAGAAAAGAGAGGAAGTAGTGGGGTCAAATGGTGAAAGGATGTCTGGGACTTGAATTGTAGCCAAAATTCATAGGCAGTTTATCAGGAAATTGAAAACAGATGGAGCTGGGGGAGAAAGTCTAGCGAACAGACATGGAATGATGTGAAGACGTGCCAAGAGACCCAAGAAACTGCTCTCTACATGCCACGTTTCCCTTGAGGCTTCCGCTGGGATCCCCACAATATCCTGGAAAATCTTAAAAACAACCCCAACTCCACCCATTCCCTTGAATTAAGCTTGAGTAATTCTTTGTTAAATTTTTTTTTTTATTTGGTCTTTTTAGGGCCACACCTGTGGCATATGGAGGTTCCCAGGCTAGGGGTCGAATCGGAGCTACACGTACTGGCCTATGCCACAGCCATAGCAACGCCAGATTGGAGCTGCCTCTGCGACCCACACCACAGCTAAGGGCAACCAGGGATCCTCAATCCACTGAGCAAGGCCAGGGATCGAACCTGCAATCTCCTGGTTCCTAGTCGGATTTGTTTCTGCTGCTCCACGACTGGGAACCCCCACAAAAAAATATTAAATGTTGGCTAGGTGCAGGCATTGTGCAACATGAAAAGACACCATCAACCCTCTTTAGGCATCGATGTTCTGAAGGAGGAACAGTAATATTGTAAAAACTGTAAAGAAGATCTCGACAAAATGCAAAGGGTACATAGGAAAGGGAGACTTTTGAACTAAAATGTGAAGATTAGGTAGAATTCTGCCAGCAATCAGTGAGAAGATTCTGCCGAAAAATTGCACTAGAGTTGTTGAGAAGGAGAAGGAGGACATTTTAGGCAGGAGGAATAAATATGCAAATATACCGAGGCAGGAAAAAGAGATAATCATGGAATTGAGTCTGTGAAGTGCAAGAAAGGACTAGTAGAAAAGGTAGACGGGACTAGGTGGTGAAGGAGGTAAGGTTTTATTCTGTAGGTGGTTAGGAGCCATAAAGAACAAGCACTAGGAAGGCGTGATTACATTTTCCTGTGAGAAATTTTACCCTGACGGTGAAGTAGTTTGTTTGGAGCTGGAGGAGGGTCAGGGGTGGGGTTTGGGGAGGGGTGGGGTTTGGGGAGGGGCGGGGCCGTGACTAGAAGAGTCTAGTAATCAGGGCAGAAGAGGTGGGAGTATAGAGGAAGACGAGGATATGGGAATTTGGGGGTAAAGTCATCAACTTGATAGCTGATAAAGACAAGATGCGTAAGTTTAGCCATAAAGAATAAAGACGTGAGGGGAGTTCCCGTTGTGGCGCAGTGGTTAACGAATCCGACTAGGAACCATGAGGTTGCGGGTTCGATCCCTGCCCTTGCTCAGTGGGTTAACGATCCGGCGTTGCCGTGAGCTGTGAGCTGTGGTGTAGGTCGCAGACGCAGCTCGGATCCCGCGTTGCTGTGGCTACGGTGTAGGCCAGCGGCTACAGCTCCGATTAGACCCCTAGCCTGGGAACCTCCACATGCCGCGACTGCGGCCCTAAAATGACAAAAGACAAAAAAAAAAAAAAAACCAACAACAAAAAAGAAAAAAGACATGAGGAACAGTCATTAACATTTGGAAATAACTTTGCAGTTGCTAAAGAAAATTTACACACTCTTAAATATCAGCACAGCACTGTTGGGGGAAGGGACTGCTATTATCAAAACATCTATTTTATAGAAGAGAGTAAGTCTCAGCGAATTCAAGCGGCTTGCCCAAGGTCACTTAGATATGCTAAGAGGCAAAGCCAGAGGGAAAATTTAGTTTCTCTGATTTGAAGCTCATTCTTTTTCCCCCTCAATCAGGCTGTCTCTAAGAGAGTCAGGCGAACAGATGAGAGAGAGTATAGAAAAAGGTTTCTCAAGGTAATTCCATTGTTGAAAAGACAACAGAAAGACGAAAAAGTGAAACTTCTCTCAAAAGTATTTTTATATAATTAAACTTACTTTTCCTTTATTCATTAAAATGCTGAAAGAACAAAAACATGCAGGACTCAGAACCTCATTCTTTTCTATATTGATTTGGTGTTTAAATTCAAAAGTAGGAGTCTTCGTTTTTCTTATTTTCATCTCTGAAGAAAAATGACATTTTATAGTTTCGTGAGTAGGGTTATTTTTCTTGTTGGGATTTTATACTCTATTTCAGAAATGACAGGTAATGCATTTTGTAGTGCCCTCGTAGCCAGTTTCTGATGATACTGAACTGAGTCTTTACATAACATTGCTCTTATAAGGAATATATTGTTTACCAATATTCAACCCACTAATATTTATGATGTCCCTGTCATTTCAACAAGCATCAGGAATATTATTCCTCCTTGCAGACAGAGAAACTCAGTCTCAAAGTGGTTAAGTCTGTTCTCAAGAGTTTTGCAAAGCAGATCAATGCCATTCTCTTTTACTTTCAATCCATGAGATAACTCAGGCTCCAACTGAAGAAAAAAAATTGTAATTGCTGATTTTTTTTCAGACGAAGATTCACACTCATTTAACCTGCATTGACTGTATCGAATAACCCTACTATAGGATCGGACAAGGTAAGTTATTTTGTTTAATCCTCAGCAACTCTCCAGTCTTTGTCTACTTAAATAATAATTAATGTCATTAATTTAGTAGAAAGGGGATATATTAATTGATTTCTTTTTACATCTGGGGGAACAAAGAAAAACCCTTTCCCTCCCCTCATTTTGTATTTAAAGTTATTTAAATAAATGCAAAAATTATAAGTGTAAACTCAAGGACATTATTATTGAAACCAAATATTAATTCTTGTCAATGAAAATAATCTTTTTATTTAAGTGTGTGTTTTCAAGAAGTTTAATAACTTTGGAAAAACTTCCTTTAGTTTTCACGCCTTTTAATTACAGTGCCTAAAAATACATAGTACCGTAAAGTTTTTGAATCAATAACCACCATTTTAAACTGGTTTCTCTAGTTGCAAGACCAGAGGAAACCACTAGGGGGCAAACAAAGCTGTCGTTTCTAAAAGCACTTAAAATCACTGAATCAGAATTAGAGCAGGAAGTGACCCAAAGGTCATTGGATCCAAACTTCATATTTTATGGACACGAAACTGGAGAACCAGTGACATTTCCTGATTTGCTCAAGACCACACATCTTCTATAGAACTCAAGGTTTCTTGTTCCTCTGCAGCCCATGTTTTTCTGGAGAGCAGTCTTCAGTTCTTTCTATATGACTTGTCAGATCTTTACTGTCATTTGGTAAACTCCGTTATTGAGTCCTCCGTCCTCTGAGCTTTTGTCTCCTATCTAGAAAAACCTGGGGACTTGTTGCTAGGTTTCTTGGCATTTCTTCCTGTGAGATTGGTGGTACTAAATGATGTTCTGGAAGCAGAACAAGTAAACAAGGCATGAGCACTCCCTGTTTTGTCATTATTCAGGAAGGAAATCATCATCATCATCAAATATATACTCTGTGAATACTGGGTTTGATGTTGCTTTGATTTCATAAGATAACTATTTGGATGTGTACTGAAACCCTCCACTTCTAGGTTTATATTCTAGAGAAAATTGTGTACATGTACACAGGAAGTATGAATCAAAAAGTTCACAGCAGCATTGTTCATAAAAAGGCAAAAAATAGAAAACAGCCCAAATATCCATCAGTAGTAAAATGGATGACTAAACTGTGGTCTACTCAAAAAAGGAATACTACAGAGTAGCAAAACCCAGTGAATTACAGCTTTGAGTATCAATGGCTGATAAACCTCAGAAACACATTGAACAGAAAAGCAAATCATATAAGCCTACACATGATTTCATTAACATAAATTATAAAACCAGGGAAACTCAGATGATGTATTGCTTGGGGATACCCACATGATAAAGAAATTAATAGAAGCATGAAATGGCTAACAAAGTTTCAATATGTGGTTATTTATAGTAGACAGGGAAAGGGGTGTCATATAGAAGAGGTAGAAAGGAAATTTCTAAGGTAATGATTATGTTCTGTTTCTTCAGATGGATAGTCAGTCAGTACTCAGCTATTCTTTTATTATGCTTCTTTAAACAGCATATATACGTATATACACTCTTGTGGAGGTATGACACATTTCACCGTAAGAAAGTTTAAACAATAAAAAAGCTAATTAAAGAAATAACTTGGAAATTCTACATTGCAGTTACAAATATACATCTTAAAAACTGTTTTCTTTTTTATTTAAAATTAAAGCTTGGTTTTAACCTGAATCTCAGAACATATTGAAAATCAAACATAGTACAAAGTATTCAATAAGAGCCATGTTTTAAGGAATATACTTATACTGAGGATAAGAAGGATAAAAATGGCTAGGTCTGATGTTGTTGGATATAGCTATATTTATATTGGCCTAACACATTTGAAAAACCAAATGTTCTCTTTTCATTGATGTTTAAGAAAATATGATCTCCTATCTGGTGAGTGTTATATTGAAAACCAATCAACTTAGTAATATTTTTCTTTTGCTTTAGATGTAATGTTAAAAAAGTTAAAGTTGTCAAAAAGAACAGAGAACATAATCTATTCAATTTAATATGCCCTCTGTCATTCAGGTAACTGAAATTTGTTTTTACTGAAATTAATATGTCCTTAGAGTAAACGACTATCTATGTATATGTTTTAGAAACTTTATAAGGAAATTATTCTCTATACCATGTGTGTTTATTGTTATAGATTATTGTATTATGTGAATTAATGAATGAATATCTAGTTATATTGTTAAGCTCTACAAAATAAAGCCATGACTCTTGGCTGAAGGGCAGAGCAATTCTCTAGGTCAGTTGCTAGAGGAGAAGATAGGACCTTAGACAGGAAACAGGAACTGAGAGGGTAGGCTCTGGGTGTAGAGTAATAGCCCACGTAGCTGGATCTCTCTTCCTCTTTCTAGATGCCCAGTTAGGGCCTCCATGCCCACATCATACATATGTACAAAGTAGAAAAAGGCACCACTTCCCCAAGTCTTCTTCAAGATGTTCTACTTTCAATGATTAAAGAAGTATTGTAATGTACTAACTATATAAACAGATATTTAGATCTCATTTGCCAGAAAATTATTTTGGTGAACATAGGAATCTCTAATGTCTGCAGTGTAAATGGTGTTTTCTTAGATGTGGGATTTTTGTGCAGTGCCCAACCTGCACAGCTGTATGTTAGTCCTGTGTCTGGGATTGTCTGGCTATGTGGTGGGTACTAGTCTGTGGTATTTACCACGATGAGGAAGACTGGATGCAGGAGGAATCCAAGCAAAATTTATTTTCCTGGGGGTTAATGTGGAATGGGAAGGTATCTGTGAGAAAGCAGACTCTACTTTGGATATACTTTATTTTGATTTATTATTTTTAAATTGTATTTATTTATTCATTTGTTTATTTTCTGGCCATCCCTGCAGTATATGGAAGTTCCCAGGCTAAGGGGAGAATCAGAGCTGCTGCTGCTGGCCTACACCACAGCCACAGCAGTGAGGGATCTGAGCTGCATCTGTGGCTTATGCTGCAGCTTGAGGCAATGCCAGATTCTTAACCCACTGAGCAAGACCAGGGATGGAATCCACATCCTTACAGACACTGTGCTGGGTCCTTAACCCACTGAACCACAACGGGAATTCCTATTCTTTTTAAAAAATATCTCCTGGAGTTCCCTTCGTGGCTCAGTGTTTAACGAATCTGACTAAGAACCATGAGGTTGCGGGTTCGATCCCTGTCCTTGCTCAGTGGGTTAAGGATCCGGCATTGCCGTGAGCTGTGGTGAAGGTTGCAGACGCGGCTCGGATCCCGCGTTGCTGTGGCTGTGGCACAGGCCGGCGGCTTCAGCTCCTGTTAGACCCCTAGCCTGGGAGCCTCCATATGCCGCGGGTGTGGCTCTACATAAAGGCAAAAAGATAAAAAAAAAAAGAAAAAAATCTCCTGGATTTTAATCCACTCTTTTTTCACCTTTCTGCTCTCACTTTGCTCAAAGAGGAACACCTCCTTCTCATCCAGCCAGGATGGTGGCAAGAAGGTCCCCTGAGAGGGGAGCTTCACAGGGAGAGTGGGGGGTCCCGCTGCTCTGTCCACCAGGTGACTCCAGACTTGGAGATCCTGGATTTTATTTCCTTACACTCCTAACATTTCCCTACCAATGCTTCCTGGAATTTTAGGTTGTGAGGAACCTAAAACTGTGAGTTTTGAAAAGGCAAATCCAGGGTAGAGTTCAGGTACGTCAGATTTTAATACTAATAACTAACAATAGCTAACACTTATTAAGCACCAGTTATGAGCTGTGTTAAAATGTCTTAGCTGCTTCTATATTTTAATCTTTGCAACTATCATAAAAAGTGGGTTTACTAAAATAGGAAACTGAGGCTTAGAGAATTTAAATAACTTTTCCCCAGATGTACAGGAAGTGTCTGCTACAGGTTAGCTAAATCCATTGGATATAGTTCTGATGTAGGCCTGCCGATTATAGGGCCCCAAATTACCATTGTACAATCTAGAACAGTCCTTGAAGGTCTAATAGTTTTGTTTATCTATGAGTGGAATATGAACATAAGTTCCAAACGGCCAGGATTACCCTGCAAAAACTCCTGAACAAGTAACAATTGGATCAGTTAGGATAGTCCTAATTGACAGATGGTTTATTCCCCTGAGCCTGGGGCAGCCAGGAATTTAGCAGGTTTGTGAGGTCATAAGCTTGCACAATTTGGGAGGTTACTTTAAGGAAATGAATATAAAAGTTAGGCCTTTATATTTTACAAAATCATGAGACCATGTATGCTCATTGCCAGGGCCCTTACCTTCCAGGGCCTTGCAAAGGACCATGCAAGTGTGGGGCCCTGAAGCTTAAGTTTCATTGGCTTCACATAAATCTGTCTCAAGCGAGTTCCCATCATGGCTCAGTGGGTAACGAACCTGACTGGTATCAGGATGCAGGTTCGATCCCTGACCTCACTCTGTGGGTTAAGGATCCAGCATTGCTGTGAGCTATGGTATAGGTCACAGACACCATTCAAATCCTGTGTTGCTGTGGCTGTGGAAAAGACCAGTGGCTATAGCTCTGATTTGACCCCTAGCCTGGGAACTTCCATGTGCTGGGGGTTGTAACCCTAATCAGAAAAAAAAAAAAAAAATCTGTCTCAAGACTCAGTTCATATGTGAAAGATCTGGATGGATCTAGGGTGTTTCTGGATAAGATTAACATTTGAGGAATTCCCGTTGTGACGCAGCGGAAACGAATCTGACTAGGAGCCATGAGGTTGCAGGTTCACTTCCTGACCTTGCTCAGTGCGTTGAGGATCTGGCGTTGCCATGAGCCGTGGTGTAGGCCAGCAGATACAGTTCCGATTTGACCTCTAGCATGGAAATCTCCATATACCATGAGTGTGACACTAAAATAAATAAATAATCTTTTTTTTTAATTTTTTAAAATGTTTAACGTTTGAACTGGAGACTGAGTAAACCAGATTGCCCTCCCTAAAGTCTGTGTGGGGGGGTCAGGAGTTCCCGTCATGGCTCAGCGGTTAACGAATCTGACTAGGAACCATGAGGTTGTAGGTATGATCCCTGGCCTTTCTCATGGGTTAATGATCTGGCGTTGCCGTGAGCTGTGGTGTAGGTCACAGGCGCGGTTTGTATCAGGTGTTGCTGTGGCTGTGGCGTAGGCTGGCGGCTACAGCTCCGATTCATCCCCTAGCCTGGGAACCTGCACGTGCCACGAGTGTGGCCCTAAAAACCGAAAAGAAAAAAAAAACGGTGGTGGGTCAGTAGAAGAAGGCCTAAAAAAGATCAAAAAGGTCACCCACCCACAAGTAAGGGGGTGGAGGATTTCTCCTGCCTTGGAGCTGGGACATAATTTTTTTCTTACCTTCAAATTCTTAATCGAAGCATTGATTCTTCCTGGGTCTCCATCTACTGGTCTTCAGACTAGAACTACCCCCTCATCTCTCCTGGGTCTCCAGCTTGTTGAATGTAAAACTGCAATTGGTCAGCCTTCATAATCATGTGAGCCAATTCCTTATAATAAATTTCTTTATATATCTACAGCTCTAGCTCTGTCCCATTGATTCTGTTTCTCTGGAGAACACTGATTAATGCAATTGAAGATAAGGATCTGAGGGGGTAAATATATAGGTTTCCTGTGGGTCACAGGTGGATTACATGAAAAAGAACTGGATTTTGGTCATCTTAAAAGAGATTCCACCAAAACTGTCTTTGAAAAGGATGGTAGTGGGCCATCTAAATCTTCAGAATGAAGACATTTCACCAAAGAAGACATATAGATGGCCAGCAGGCACATAAAAAAATGCTCAGCATCACTAATTATTAGAGAAATGCAAATCAAACTCCAGTGAGCTACCACCTCACACCAGTTAGAGTGGCCAGCATTAACAAGGCCACAAACAACAAATGCTGGAATGTGGAGAAAAGGGAACGCTCCTACACTGTTGGTAGGAAAGTAAATTGGTACAACCACCTTGGAAAACAGTATGGAGGTTCCTCAGAAAACAAAATATAGAACTACCATATGATCTAGCAATCCCACTCCTGGGCATCTATCCAGACAAAACTTTCCTTGAAAAAAATACATGCACCTGTATGTTCATCACAGCACTATTCACAATAGCCAAGACATGAAGACAACCTAAATGCCCATCAATGAATGAATGGATTAGGAAGATGTGGTACATATATACAATGGAATACTACTGAGCCCTAAAAAGGGCAAAATAATGCCATTGCAGCAACATGGATGGAACTAGAGATTCTCTTGCTGAGTGAAGTAAGTCAGAAAGAGAAAGATACCATGTGATGTCACTTATATGTGAGGCCTCAAATATGGCACAAATGATCTATCTACACAACAGAAAAGATTATGGACATGTAGGACAGACTTGTGTTTGCCAGGGGGTAGGATGGATTGGGAATACGGATGGGGTTGGTAGATGAAAACTCTCGCATTTGGAGTGGATGGGAAATGACATCCTGCTGTACAGCACAGGGAACTATATATCTAATCACTTGTGATGGAACATGACAGAGGATAATGTGAGAAAAAGAATATATATATATATATATATATATATATATATATATATATATATGACTGGATCACTTTGATGTACAGCAGGAATTGACAGAACATTGTAAATCAATCACAATAAAAAATAAAGTAAAAATAAAGCTTCAGACTGAGATGCAGTGGTTGGAGTGGGAAGTGATGGAGAAAGCAGTTGTTAATCTGAAGTCATTTTCTATGAAAGGAAACTGGAGGTTGGAAGTCCTCACTGGTGAGAACTCAGAAAGCTGACTGCACCAAACGCTGGCTTTGTCCTCTAATCCACCTCCTCCATTGATCAGACCGTAGAATAGCCACAAAGAACAGCTAGAAAATGTAAAAGTCCGTGGATCTAAGAAGAAAGAACACTGCCTCCCCATACCACCTCTGTTCCCCACAAACCCACCCTGGCCTTTCTCATTGGGGTTTGCAAGCTTAATTCAGGCCTGAGGATGGAGGGAGTGGGAATAGGGGTTTAAAGAGAAACTGAATCAAATGAAAGCACGGTATGTTAATATTATATAGATGCTGATCTTTTTAACAGACAGGCATGACCAGGAAAATGAGGATCTCTGCTTCAGATTTCATCCCGGGATGGAAAAGAATAATTTGACAGAGGAGGTTTGAAAGATCAGTGGAGAAAAAGAGTAAAGTTGCTTTTTTGGGTCCCTGACTGAGTCTAGCTCATTGAATTACCCGGTTACATGCAGTTAGCCAAAAAAGAAATCTTTTGGCATGCCACTTTGTAAAAGCTCCTTATGACTACCGTTGCTATTTTATTCCTGAAAGTACAGTGGAAAAAAGCTGAGTTCTCTTCGGATTTAAGCCCCAGGGGATTCTCTCTCTCTTTTTCATTCTTCCAATGACTGTGCAATAGGCCAGTGAACTCATTTCCTGAATCAACTGGATGACTGAAAGTTTCTCATCTCCAAAGTAGAGCCTTAAATCGCTTTAAGCAGATTGAATACTATAGCTTAGTGTGTATTGTTGTAATAATATATGCATCAAAATGACACCAAGACTTAATGAGCCAATAAGGTATATGATTAATTCAGGATGGTAAGAGTCTGTTGAAGAGGAGGGGATGGTACATTGCCACAATATAATTTCTTTTGTTTGAGGAAAGATACCACCACAGGAGATACTGATCATGAAAGTTATAGGGCTTGTTGCCTTCAAATACTGCCCCCCCATTCCCAGAAACAATACCTTTGCCCTTAAGTCTGCATAACAATCTCTCAGTGTTTAGCAACTCACTGCTTTTTGCCAGTCAGCAAAGTTCTCTGCTAAAATGTCAGATCATCAGCCTACAAGCTATAAACCACCTACCCACTAGCTCTGTTCTTCAACACTAATTTTCTTTTAATGCCTGTTTGTTTGTCCGGAAGGTGGGGGAATGGGGAACTATTTTGATGATTTATAGCATCTGCTTGATCTCTAAGATTTGGTTTGTTTAAATATGGACTCTGGTATTCAGTAAGCCCTTGAACAGTTTTGCAAATAAATGAATACCTTTTTTCTTGAAATCGAGCCAAAGGAATGATTTATCCTCTTGGTTTCTTCTTGTTTGCCTAAAAGTGGAGAAACAGAAAGCATCAAAATGGAGGGCAATCTTTATTTAAACACTCAAAACAGAATATAGAACCTCCTGCATTAGCGATCTAGTTTTAGTTTTCCAAAGCAGCCTCTGCACTCT
>PVHT020004020.1:3913055-3964056 GCA_004024745.2 Catagonus wagneri
TTTTTTTTTTTTTTTTTTTTTTTTTTTTTTGCTTTTTAGGGCCATGCCCATGGCACATGGAGGTTCCCAGGCTAGGGGTCGAATTGGAGCTACAGCCGCCAGCCTACACCACAGCCACAGCAACGCCAGATCCGAGCCACATCTGCAACCTACACCACAGCTCACAACAATGCTGGATCCTTAACCCACTGAGCGAGGCCAGGGATCGAACTCACAACCTCATGGTTCCTAGTCGGCTTCGTTTCCACTAAGCCACGACAGGAACTCCTTCACAGAACATTTTAATGCTGTGCCAAGCAGAGTAGACTTTATTCCACAGGTGCAGAAGACAGTAGCCTTTTTCAAGCCTGTGACAAGCTTTTCATTTTGATATCCATCTGGTATAGGAGTAGAGAGTAGAAGAGTGAGGCTGGAGGCTAGCAATAATTGATTTACTCAACAAATATGCCTTCAGAGCCTGTTCAGTGTCAAGTGCTGGGTGGGATAAGGGGTCCCTAACCTCTTGGAGTTGACCACATAACAGGGGAGGCAGACCCACAAATAAGTATATAAATATGTACTCTTGTAGGAGTTCCCATCGTAGTTCAGTGGTAACAAACCCGGCTGGTCTCCATGAGGACACAGGTTCCATTCCTGGCCTTGCTCAGTGAGTTAAGGATCTGACGTTGCTGTGAGCTGTGGTGTGGGTCGCAGGTGGAGCTCAGATCCCACATTGCTGTGGCTGTAGGGTAGGCCAGCAGCTATAGCTCTGGTTCGACCCCTAGCCTGGGAACTTCCATATGCTGCAGGTATGGCCCTAAAAAGACAAAAAAATAAACAATAAAAAATAAATACTCTTGTAACTTATGAAGGAAAAGAAGAGGCACTGTGGATAAAAGGAGATGTTTCTTTGGGCCTGAGGATAAATAAGAGTCGATCAGGCAGAGGAGCAAGGACCCAAGGCAAGACCTTGGAAGGGGAGACTCCAGTGTGCTCTGTGCTGAAAGGAAGAACCAGGTGTGGGTGGGGGAGCAGTTAAGAGGGGAAGCCAAAGAGGGGGCTGTTTATGAAGCCAGAGCCCTCAGAGCACAGGAAGTGACAGACCTCAGTTCTGGAGTAGGAGAGTTAGCCTGGGCAGCAGGAAGGTCCCACTTGCTCTGGATGGAAGGACAGGCCATAGAAGCATCTATTGGTACGTTCATTGGTGAAGGACAGGACATAGCAGAGTTTTCCTGTGATGGGCTCATGCTGTCTGTGCAGTAGAAGTGGCTGCCACATAGGGAGAACTCATAGAGCAGAAGGCTTGGGGAATGAGGTCCATGGATCAGAGTGGCTTCCTTGGAAAAGCAGAGGGGGCTATGTCATCTGGGCTTTGCTCTGTTCCAGAGGCTCCTGTGATTCCCTGGAGAGGTACCCCCGAGGTGCTCCCCTCCTCCCTTTAATTATTCCACTTTCCAAGGGACTCGGGAAGCCATGGGACAAGCACAGGGACATTCTCCCACCACACCTGTGCCTCCCAAACAGAAGAAATAATACTTTTAGGCAGGCCTGCCTTCATCCAACCCTTAGATGAGATCCGATAATGAGATTGGCAAAAATAAAACATCTGACAATATTGAACGTGGGTGTCAACGTGGGCAAAAAGCAATTCTCATACGCCGCTGGGGGAAGTGTAAATTGGTATAACTACTATGATGAGTAAGTTTGCAACGTCTTGTAAAGTTTAAACTGCCATCAACTGTGTATGTCAGAACAGCTAGAAGACTGTTTTCCAGGCTGCAGATGGAGACTCAAGAGTGGGTCCTGAAATCTAGTTAGTGGCTCTTAGAAAGCACTTGAGTAGAACAAGACTGAAAATAGGTAATATTAGAGGTCATTATTCATAGGAAGGATAAGTACTGGTTCTTTTTTTTTTTTTTTTTTTGTCTTTTTAGGGCCACAGCCACAGCATATGGAAGTTCCCAGGCAAGGGGTTGAATCAGAGCTTCAGCTGCTGCCCTTAGCCACAGCCACAGCAACACCAGATCTGAGCTGCATCTGCAACCTACACTGAGGCTCACCACAACGCCTGATCCTTTAATCCACTGAGCGAGGCCAGAGATCGAACCTGCATCCTCATGGACACCAGTCAGATTCTTAACCCGCTGAGCCTTGGGAACTCCAGACAATACTGTTTCTCATGAAACCTCTGGTTTTAGTTACATGCATATAACTGATCACAGTGAGACCACAGGCTGGACACAATAAGAAATTTCTCCCCTGTGAGACAGGGTCAAAATATGTGGAAACACTGGTCTAGAGACACACTTGCACATGTGCACAAGGAAACATGAAGAAAGCAATTCCTTGCAGCCTTGATTGTAACAGTGATTTATAATTTAGGAAACAATTCCCAACAATTGTAAAGAAATCGTGTGAATTGAAAGTCATACAAGGCAATCTTGAATTAGGTCTAAATATATCGGCATACCTACATTTTGAAACAACATTGAAAAACAGCAAATTGCTGAATATCTAAGTATGATACCACTTATAAAATATAACTAAAAATGCCACCAAATAATGCTATATATGTATGTGAAATAATAAAAAGACTAGAAAGATATGCCATACAGTCTTAGATTTGTTGTATTTGGAGGAAAAGGATTGGGATTGTGCATGGAATCAAAGGAGATTTTCTCCCTTCCTTCATTCCTTGCTCGCTTTCTTTTTCTTTTCTTCCTTCCTTCCTTCCTTCCTTTCTCTCTTTCTCTTTCCTTCTTTCTTTCTTTCCCTTCTTTCTTTCCTTTTTTTTTTTTTTTCGGTGACAGCCATGGTACATGGAAGTTCCTAAGCCAGGACTGAATTGGAGTTGCACCTGTGACCTGTGCCTCAGCTGTAGCAATACCAGATCCTTTAACCCACTGTGCTGGGCCAGGGCTCGAACCTGTACCTCTGTGGTAACCTGAGCCACTTCAGTAGGATTCTTAACCCACTGCATCACAGTGGCAACTCCAGGAGATTTTATTTCTAATTTTGTTGTTGTTTGAAAATGTTTTTGAGGAAAATAAGGTAATAAATGCCAATTTGGGGCAATAAATATACCACTGTTTGTTGTACTTTTCTTGTACTCATGGTTTTAAAGATCTGTGAACATACAGATTCTTGCTGGAGTTCCTGTTGTGGCTTAGCGGTTAGCGAACCCAACTAGCATCTATGATGACGCAGGTTCGATTTCTGGCCTCTCTCAGTGGGTTAAGGATCTGGCATCGCCATGAGCTGTGGTGTAGGTCACAGATGCAGCTAAAATCCAATGTTGCTGTGGCTCTGGCTAGGCTGGTGGCTAAGGTTCTGACTGGACCCCTAGCCGGGGAAACTCCATATGCCGCGGGTGTGGCCCTGAAAAGGCAAAAGACAAAAGACAAAAAAAAAAAAAAAAAAGAGAGAGATAAGAAGGTTGCTTTCCCTCCCCTTGATTTTGGGTTGGACTTGGTAACTTGTATATATGGCAGAAGTGACGGTATGTCACCTCCAAGATTAGGAGAGTAACTAGGACAGAACACTTCAGTTTCTGCTTTGGTTACTCTGTCTCTGTCCTTCAGGTGTCTCATTCTAGGGAACCACCTACCAGGATATATGAACAGCCTCACAAAGAGGCCCAGGTGGGGAGAAACTGAGATCTCTCACCAGGAGCCATGAGGGAACTTGGAAGCAGACTGTCAGCCCCTTCCCATATTTGCAGCCCTCACCAGCCCCCTGACCATGAGCTTGTGAGAGACCCTGACCCAGAACCACACAGTGAAGGGGAAATTACATGACATAATACGCGTTTGTTGTTGAAGCTGCAAAGTTTTGCGGTAATTTGTTACGGAGCAGTTCATAACTCCATTATCAGTCCTCTGTTTTTAAATTTTTTTCTCTGAAAAGGAGAAAGCACTTCCAAATAAATTTACATCAATAAAGCTTTGAAATAAAACAAAGTAGCAAGAAACTACTAGAAGTTTCTTTGAAATTACAGAAAGCAAAGAACTCAAATGTTTGAGATCAGAGAGTCGTGGGAGGAAGGTTCAGACCACCAGCTCTGGAGCCTGACAGCCTGAGCCCATGGCCCTGCCTATGTCCCTCACTGTATTCGTGACCTTAGGTCCCTCAGTTTCCTCATCTTTAAAATGGAAATGATAATAGTAGTACCTGCCTCATAGGTTTGTGGTGAAGATTAAATGAATCACTACGTAGAGAGCCTTAAAACAGTGCGTGTTCTAATACAGTAAACACTTTATACCTGTGACTATTATAATGTTTACTATTGTTTGAGTAAAGGGGATCTTAAAGTGACATGAAGTGTATGAAGAGTAGACAAAAAAGTCATTTCATTAGAAAAAAGCAGAATTCCCGTCATGGCTCAACAGTTAACGAATCTGACTGGCATCCATGAGGGTGCAGGTTCAATCCCTGACCTTTCCCAGTGGGCATTGCCGTGAGCTGTGGTGTAGTTCGCAGACCTGGCTTGGATCCTGCATTGCTGTGGCTGTGGTGTAGGCCCACAGCTACAACTCCGATTTGATCCCTAGTCTGGGAACCTCCATATGCTCTGGGTACGGCCCTAAAAAACAAATAAATAAATAAATATTAAAAAAACCAAGTTGCAGAACAATATATGATTCCGTTTTTTTTTTGTTTGTTTGTTTGTTTTTTTAAATGGCCACACCTGTGGCATCTGGAACTTCCCAGGACAGGGACTAAAACTGGACTGCAGATGTGTCCTTTGCCACAGCTGCGGCACAACGCATGTTTTAACCCACTGCATCAGGCTGGGGATCAAACCTGCCCCTCGGCAGCAACCTGAGCCACTACAGTTGGATTTTCAACCCATGGCACCACAGTGGGAACACCTATGATTCCATTTTTATGTAAGGGAAAACAAATCTTATGAATTAATATGTCTGTGTATGTAAAAAGGTCTGGGAACTCACATCAAAAACTGTGAAGGAGAAATCCTTCAGCAGAGATGGTTGAGCGTAGGGGAGAAAAAAAAAAGTACATGAATTCCAACCTCCATTGTTTACATTTTCATAATGGTTCATTGTTACTGTATCCTTAAATGTTTTAGGTTGAATTTTAACAATGTTTTAAAAAGTTATTCAGCCTCTCAAATATTTTTTGAATTCTTATTATGTATGTGATCAGCACTCTGCCAGGGGTTAAAGAACTCACAAGGAAGTTGTCTTGAGGAAGTTAGCGTCTACTTGGAAAGAAATGCAGAACTTAGAAAATGATTCAGGACGGTTTATACTTAACTGTGGGAGAAATGACCAATCAGTGTAAGGAAGCGTCACGCAGATTTCATCCTCTGTTGGAAGTTTTGTACAAGAGAAGTTGCTTCAGGTCTCAAATTTCCCTACACTGGGATTTAGTGCAACTCTGAGTGTCACTAAAAATCATAAAGTTCTCAGTATCACTTGGGTTTATGAAACTGGAGTAACCTGTCCTTTCTTTATTCATCTGTCATGCGTCGTTCTCAAAGAGAGAATTTGATTGGCTTGTCTGGTGTCACCTGGCATGCACAGAAATTGGGCCACTAGACAGAAACTGGGTGAAGCCAACTCAGAGGCACCTGGTATCTTTCATTCCTAATACACAGAGGTCATTTCTAGCTCATTCACCAGTTCTCCATCCAAGCCAAGCCAAACAGTTATGGCTTGGGTATCTGGGTTCATTTTATCGACAATATATGCTTTTTGAGCCATAGAACTTATATGTAAAAGAACTGATTGGTGCTGCTTTCCTTGGTGGCAAATATTTTCTTCGTGGCAAGTATTTTCTTCTTGTAAAACATTATGGCCTCTTCCACAGCCTGTTTGGTGTAATAGGTAAAGGTAAGAATAGCAGAGGTAAAGGAAGAACATCTTTGTGTATAGCCAGGTTCAGAGATTGTTACCCAGCTTGCATCTGTTAGCCAGCGTGCATCTTGGGCACGGCTGCTCTGTACAGCTGCACAGGCTGTACCTGCATAAGCGTGTCGGCTGAAGGAGTGCGGGGGCTGAAATTCAGGCTGGGCACTGTTCACCAAACATCCTGCAGTGCTGGCTGTGCATGGCCCTGGTGTGCGATTGAGTGCCGTGGGAAGGATCTGCTTTTCTTCAACTAGCATAAAACCATCTTGTAGACTAGCAGGGGCCCTATTCTTGGGATAAAACAAGCTTGAAAACCAGTAGACTGAAGGACCAGAACTGAGGGCCATTATAGAGGATAGGAAGGGAAGGGACTTCAGAGGAAAAGTATATGTTTTCAAGTTGAGCCTGGTACACAGTAGATATTTAATAAGTTGTTTGTTAAAGGAATAAGTGGAGCCGGGGATAGAGTAGTGAGAAAAATAGATAAAATCTCTGAGCTTATGCAATAAATTAAGATATAGGACAATATGTACTATTAATACCATTTGTATAAAGGGCATCATCAAATAAAATTGACATGTAAAAACTCTAGCAGTTCCACTTTAAGTATATAACCTAGAGAAATGTGTGTAATTTGTACATCTGAAGACTCGAACAAGACTATTAAGAGTGAATGTTTTTTAATAGCAAAAACAGAAAATATAAACAAAACAAAATCCCCTAACCTGGAAATGACCTGAGTGCCCATGAACAGGAGAATAGATACACTGCAGTATATTCATACAGTACAATTCCATGCAATGGTGAAAATTAATTACCTATAGCTACACACTGATTTGTGAACGACAGATACCATGCCTGGAGCTATGGCAGCCATCTTGACATCATTGACCCAATGCTAACAGCTGTCTGTCAAACAAACTCCAATTAGTTTAGGTCATTGATAGGTTTTCTTGTTATTTATGATGTAACTATTCCTAGCACGTAAGAATTAACTGAGAGGAAGTTTCAAGAATTATTAAGGATGATAAAACAGGAACTTTTCAGTTTGTATTGTTGAAAATTTTTACCTGAAGAACATGTTCATGTATTATTCAGGTAATTTAAATTTAAAAATAATTAAGTGGAACGAAGCCAAGAAATAGAGCGATATACAACAGATCACATGGGCCAGCTTCTCAGTCTTTCTCAACCAAACTTTTGTAGTAGTTACTTAACTTACCTATCCTCAGGTTTCTCCCAATCATCCACCCATTCTTTATTTAGGACAGAGGTCAGGCTCCTTAATGTGAGCCATGATGCTCTGCTGCCTGTGGTTCCCAGCTCTACCTCACAGACCGTGCTCCCTCTTGCTAACAAAGCTCCAGTCACACTGGCCCTATTTTAGTTCCACAAATGTTCCAGTTTCTCAGCTTTCGGGCCTTCAATATGCTATTTCCATTTCCTGAAATGCTCTCTTTCTTTCTCTCCCCATCCCTGGACATGATTTGCATCTCTAGCTACCACTCTATTCTTTCCTCATCTCCCCTACCATGTTTCCTGATTCTCATACAGGGTGAGCAGGTCTTTTAGTAAAACAGTATACCCAACTTGTCCTATAAGAGAACAATTTTTGCAAGAAAAAAGTCTTTTTTTTTTAACAGCTGCACCTGCAGCATATGGAATTTCCCAGGCCAGAGATTGAAACAGCTTTTGCAACACCAGATCCTTTAACCCACTGTGCAGGGCTGGGAATTGAACCCATGCCTCCACAGTGACCTGAGCCACTGCAGTCAGATTCTTAATCCACTGTGCCATGGCAGGAACTCCTAAAATCTTGTTCTTAAAATGTGTATATGTGTTTATTTTGTAGGTCCTTCACTGAAAAAAAACCCTTAAAAGGCCTTAGTTAATTAAATTGAAGGTTTGAGAGGTCTCACAATTGCCCTCCTGGGACTGTACCAGGGACAGGAATTTTCACGGACTTGACCACTTAGGATGCTGACTAGATGAAGAGGATCCAGGGCATAGGGAAGAAAAGGGAAGATGAGATGAGACAAGAGCAAAAAAGGAATACTGACACCCATCTGATTCTGTGTCTATATGGAGATAATCTCAGGGAAAAAATACAGAAATGTTTTGCACTATCCTCTGGACACTGTGCTCATGGTTGCTTAGTTGGAAGACTTGTTTCTGAGGATATACTGTATGCAATTATTCTTCCAAACATTCTGAGAGCAAAGCAGGGTCAGACTTTTTGACAGCCCGAAGAAGTGAGGGAGAGAGCCCAGAGACAGAGAAGGCTGTGTGAAAAAAGCTACTCAAGACCTTCAGTCATAAACACAGCCAGCCTACAATGACACCATAGGAAGAAGTCTAGGGAAAAAAAAAAAACAAAAAATGAACCTCTCTTTTCTCCCTCCCTCTGATTTCCGGAGGCTCTGCATTGACCCAACTCAATGGGAAGCTCAATGGGCAAGGGAGCCAGATGAGAGAGTCCATACTGGTTAGCCTTTGGTTAGCCTTTCGTGCAGAAAGTAGGGTGGGATGGGTGGACTGGATATGCAGACTGGATGGAAAATATCCAGCACTGTGCTGATAGAAACGTCCTCCTGCTCCTTGTAGGAAAGCAATACAGGAAGTTGAATTATAACCACAAAGTTGCTCAAAGAGTATGAAATCACAGCTAGGAAAATTAGTTGGCTAATATCATTAAGTGTGATGGCCCAATGCATACATTTCTGAGATTAGTGATCTTGCTGGGAGTTTGAGTAGGGTATGTCAAGAGAATTACTACTTCCTAACCTAGGTCATACAATAATCCTCTTTCTACAATTTATTCACTCTTCCTTCATTCCTGGGGTACATATCTTGGCACCTTCAGAAATCTTCCAATTACAAAGTTCTCAATAGTATATCTTCTTTTTTTGGATAAAAATTTTGGCTAGGAACCACTTCATAATTTGAGTGTTTCTCTTTTTCTCTAATTCCAAACCAGCACTAGAACTTGGCTTTCTTGGGGAGATTATTCCCACAAAGAAATAATAATTTTAAAAAATTAATTCAGAAGTGTCCCATGTATATAAAGAAGAGAACAATAAAGTTAATTTTTTAGGTATACCAAGTAGTCCTAGGTAGACTCATTCAGTAGCCAGAAATTCTGTGAAACTAGAATTTACATATGTAGAATTCAAGTTCTTACCACAGAAAAATTAAAAATCCTTGTGAGATCAAGGGTCTTTATTGATTATGTTTGTAATATTTCAATCCAGTGAGGCCTCCCTGACTTTATGTTCAGATTACTTTGCTGGATTTTGAATGTTTATACAACTTTTAAATCTCACATTAATCAACTGTCTTTTATGATGTACAATTTCTGACTTTTAAGAATTTTATTTTGTCATTATGTACTGTATATGTAAAGTATTATTCTTAATTATAATAAGTGAACACTCAGGTACCTGCCATCTAGTTTAAGAAATAAAATATTACCCTTCTATGTCCTGTTTTCTGTTCCTCCAATATTACATTCCTCTTCTTTCCTCTATTTCCCCGTGGGTCTCCCTGAATTTTGTATTTATCATTCCTTTGATTTGTCACTAAGTGACAAATTGTTTAGTTTTGCATTTTTTTGAACATTATATAGATGGAATCATGTAGTTCTTTTCTCTTGCAACTTCCTCCTTTTATTTCTCCTCAACATAAGTTTGTGAAGTTCATCCTTGTAGACCAGTGCAGCTGTAGTTTATTTTCACTGCTATATTCATTTTATGAATGAGCTACAATGCATTCAGGTCTTATGCAGTTTCTTGTCAATAGACATTTGAGTTACCAGTTTTTTTCTATTCAAACACTGCTGGTATTAACATAATTAATTGCCCGTATCTACTGGGTAAGAATTTCTTTAGGGTATATACTTAGAGGATTACTGGATTGAAAGATACATACTTACTCAAATTTATTTGAAATGCCATAATGTTTTCTAAAGTGATTTTAAGCAAAGTGGTTTTAAGTACCAGAAATATTTAAGATATCTCATTGTTCCATATTCCTTATCAATACTTGGTATTGGTACATTTAAAATTTTTTTCCAGAGAAGTCATTCTACAGATGGCTGAACATATCTTTGTATTTTTAATCTTTATAGTTTTCATTTTTAAGTTAAATTTAACCTCTATTGGAAGGTATCATTTTTTTTTTTTTTTGGCTGCACACACAGCATGTGGAAGTTCCTGGTCCAGGGACTGAACTTGTGCCACAGCTGTGACCCTAGCTGCAGCAGTGACAATGCCAGATTCTTAATCTGCTGCACCACAAGGGAAATCTGGAAGGTGTCTTTTCATCTCCTCCTTGCCTCATTTATATTTCTTATCTGTCATTTTAGATAAATCTACTTTGTAGAAGCTAAATAAAGAGCTGGTTGATATTCAGATTGATTTAATGAATAATATTGATTATTTATCAGTGTGGCACTGTCTGGGTAATGCATTAGTACAATTCGATATTTTCAGCATCCCTGCTATTCCTTTTCCCTCAGCCCCACACATCCACTCCCCAGAGACACCAAGAAGTAGTCTGGGGTGGTCGGGGTCCTGTGATTTTGATGCTGCAATACCTAAAAGAAACTAGCCTCAAAAGTTCATACGTGTTTTTATTTTATTTATTTTATTTTTTCAGGGCATATGGAAGTTCCCAGGCTAGAGATCCAATCAGAGGTACAGCTGCCGGTCTATGCCATAGCCACACCAATGCCAGATCTGAGCCATGTCTGACCTACACCATAACTCGCAGCAACACCAAATCCTTAATCCAGTGAACGAGGCTGGGAATCGAACGTACATCCTCATGGATACTAGTTGGGTTCGTTTCTGCTGAGGCACGATGGGAACATCCATACCTGTAATTTTAATATTAAGATATATACCTTTGTTATGTGTTTGGAATTTGGAGCTGCCTGCTGCCTTCTGTGACTGTGAAACTAAAATGTAAAAATTCAGTAGATATTTCCCTTTGTTTTTCCTTGCCGCTCCTGCATCATGTAGATGTTCTGGGGCCAGGGACTGAACCTATGCCACAGCTGTGACCTGAGCCTTAGTGACAATGCCAGATCCTTAACCTGCTATGCCACCAGGGAACTCTAAACATTATTTCTTATAGACCTACTTTATTATTATTACTATTAGTCTTTTTTTTTTTTTTAGGGCCACACCCATGGCATATGGAGGTTCCCAGGCTAGAGGTCGAATCGGAGCTGTAGCTGCCAGCCTATGTCACAGCCACAGCCACATGGGATCTGAGCCGTGCCTATGACCTACACCACAGCTCACAGCAATGCCGAATCTTTAACCCACTGAGCAAGGCCAGGTATTGAACCCACATCCTCATGGATCCTAGTCAGGCTTGTTAACCACTGAGCAACGAACGGAACTCTTACTGTATTATTATTAATGCTAAAGTTCAATTTAGGATTCTCTCCTTATGGTAGCAACAAGGGTGTTCAGGTATATGTGGTAGAGTGAATCAGAGTGTACTATTTACTCCGTGATCTCATGCATATTCTGAGTTTTGCCTAAAAACAAAGGGTCTGCTAACTTTGGGGACAGGTGGTGGCGGGAGGTTAGGAGTCTTGGCTAGTACTAGTAGTTAAAGCTAACCATGATGTTACTCAGGAAAAGATGAAATAGATGAGTATCTAAGTTGAAACTTAACTATTCTTAATAAATACTGATTCTAATCCTCCCAACAGATATCTTCTAATATCTCCAGGAAGATAAGGAAACTGAAATGTGGAGATGTTTAAACTAACTTGACCAGGGTGTTCCCGTTGTGGCTCAGTGGGTTATGAAACTCAACTAGTATCCATGAGGATGTGGGTTCGATCCATGGTCTCACTCAGTGGGTTAAGGATCTGGCATTGCTGTGGCTGTGGTTTAGACTGGCAGCTGCATCTTCAATTCAGCCCCTAGCCTGGGAACTTCCGTATGCTCCAAGTGCAGCCCTAAAAAGAAAAAAAAAGTAACAACCAAAGATCTCATGTTACTGAGAAGATGTAGCTAATATGGAGACAAATACACAGGTAAATAAACTCTTTTAGACTCTCACTTTTTTTTGGCCACACCTGTAGCCTATAGAAGTTCATCAGGCAGGGACTGAATCTGATTCATCCTGCCCTACCTGAACACCTTGGCTGCCACCATAGGAGAGAACCCTATGCTGAACTTTAGCATTAATAATAATAAAGTAGGTCTAAAAGAAATAATCTGTTTGGAGTTCCCTAGTGGCACAGCAGGTTAAGGATCTGGCCCATTGTCACTTAACCCACTGTGCCGGGCTGGGGATTGAACCTGTGCCACTACAGACAGTGCTCGATTCCTAACCTGCTGCACCACAGTGGTAACTCCTAGACTTTTTGATTTTGAAGCATGCAAGATTTTTAAGTTCTTTTTCTTTTTTTATTTTAATCTCATTTCTATTTTCTGTAAACCACAAGCCCTATTCCAAAGCTTTATTCTTAGTTTCTAGCAGCTTGGACATCTACCCAGATGATTGGAATTTCAGTCATTTTTCTTTCAAAGTACTTACTTGTAGGTGGCGGTGTTACTTTCAAACCCTACTTTGATTTTTTTCTGAAGAAGATTAGAAGAAACCATCTGGTTAACATTTCCCTGAAAAATTCTTCTGAGTGGAGCTTCCTAAGAAGAAATTGTAAGAGAAGACAGTGTGGTATAAAGCTGGGTGGAATGCAAATAGAAACATTTAGAAACTGAAGCATTACATTCTGATACTTATGAGAATTACCTTTTTGTACAAGAAGCTCACTTTTCTTTCAGCCCTTTACCTTTTTTTTTTTTTTTTGTCTTTTGTTGTTTTAGGGCTGCACCCCGTCGCATATGGAGGTTCCCAGGCTAGGGATCCAATCAGAGCTACAGCTGCCAGCCTACACCAGAGCCACAGCAACGCCAGATCTGAGCCGCATCTGCAGCCTACACCACAGCTCACTGCATCGCCGGATCCTTAACCCACTG
The DNA here is from genome assembly GCA_004024745.2 of Catagonus wagneri. Taxonomy (NCBI): domain Eukaryota; kingdom Metazoa; phylum Chordata; class Mammalia; order Artiodactyla; family Tayassuidae; genus Catagonus; species Catagonus wagneri. Next base: position 3,925,912 of record PVHT020004020.1, read on the forward strand.
AGCAAGGCCAGGGATTGAACCCCCAACCTCATCGTTCCTAGTCGGATTTGTTAACCACTGAGCCACGACGGGAAATCCTACTTTTCTTTTTTGCAGAAAGTTTCTTTTGAATGAAACTGCTTCTCAATCACACTTTTCTAGCTCTTGTTGGGCCTTAATCTGGTTCACATACTGCTTGTTTGCTCTTGGAAATTTGGCTCCTTTTCTAATTAGCTGTCTCTTCTATTCCGGTTTTCATTACTGCCACCCTCCAGCTCCCAAATAGTGACATTCTGGTTGTAAATATTTCTCTGGAAGAAAATCTGACAAATAGTGGATGCTCAATAAATATTTATTGATTGAATAATCGGTTAAGTGCATGAACAAACTTGGGGAGTGAAACTTTCCCCGGGGGCAGGGATAGGGGTGGAGGGAGGTAGGGGTGGGGAAGAAACAAGATGAAAAGAGTAAATGTGAAACAAATCCTTAGTGATGGAACTATGTAAAGAAGTGTTTGTGATATTGATTTTATTCTTTTACATGTCCTTAGAATTTGTTAACCTTTATATAACCTTAAGTCTACATATCCATATAATTTTAGGACTCAGGTTGGAAAAAATCAGATGCTATTTTAAAAATGACTATTGAGAGTTCCCATTGTGGTGCAGTGGAAACGAATCCAACCAGTATGCATGAGGATGCGGGTTCGATCCCTGGCCTCACTCAGTGGATTGGAGATCTGGTGTTACTGTGAGCTGTGGTATAGGCTGGCAGCTGAAGCTCTGATTCGATCCCTGGCCTGGGAACTTCCATATGCTGTGGGTGCAGTCATTAAAGAAAAAAAGTAAAAAAAATGACTACTGAGTCAATGAGAAAAAAAATAGTGCTTTTTTTGGGGGGGTCTAATTGACTCATTTAACTGTAATTATTCTAGCAAGTTATTTGGAACCTAGCACAAAGAAAGACTTTTTTAAGCTCCTCATTGGCTAGTAAAGTACTCTTCCATTCACAGAATTTATCTTTTATTTTGAATATTGTTTTAGGTTGTTCAGTTCTTTAGTTTTCCTAGTAATAAAAGTTAAAATATGATATTAATCTAGGCCATATTGATTCATATCTGTTAATCACTCATGATGAAAATCGAGATTTTGATTGGCATTTATTTTGTTTATTTATTATTATTATTATTATTATTATTTTGTGTTTTAGGGCCACACCCGCAGCATATGGAGGTTCCAAGGTTAGGGACTGATGCCAGCCTACACTATAGCCACAGCAATGCGGATCCGAACCATGTCTGCAATCTATACCACAACTCACAGCAACGCCAGATTCTTAACCCACTGGGCAAGGCCAGGGATTGAACCCACAGCCTCACGGATACTAGTAGGGTTCATTACCACTGAGCCACAACAGGAACTCCAGACATTTATTTTCTTATTTTTGTCCTCATAACATTCGTGTTTTAAAAGCCAGCCTTCAGGCCATAGATTTAGTTATATTGTATTCCATCAATTTTAGTTTTTTACTTCCTCCTTAATACATTTCTGTATTTTCTAAAATTTCTCCAATAGCCTTCATTATTTTTATAATCATAGAAAGCAATGCATTCCGTTGAAACCCCCCCCCCCCAGTAAATCAGTCATTTATCATCCTGAGCAAATTGCTATTCCAATTTATATTTTACTATAGTAATTTCTGAAGTTATGAGACCTATGGCAGTAATTTCAACTCGAAATTTCCAAGGGCTCAATCCAGGTGAATGAATAGTAAACTCCATTCACAGCGGGTTTGTATAGAATTTGCAATTGCCTTCTTTGATTGTTCTGTCTATTCTCAGGCAATAATCTAAGTTGAATTTCATGCTGATATTCTTAAAATGATTTAGTACATATTAATTTATTTCTTTTAATCTTTAACACATCCATTGTTTTCTTACGTGGGAAATGAGTGGCAATAATTGCTCAACTTCATTTTAGTTCTAAAACTCTACATTCCCTGAAATTGTTCTACAGTAAATTCATTAGAGGCAGGATCATGGAGTAACATATTTTGAATTCCCAAGAATACTGTTCAATTTAATAGTCAGTATATATTCTCAAGTTGCACTGAAAAGAAGACGCTTTGAAAGTATTCCCGTGACATGTAGAGGATCACACTGGGTAGTGAGACAATGACAAGTTTGGAGAGTTTTTTTTTTTTAATATTTTTTTGTTTTTTTAAATGTTACGGCTGCACCTGTGGCATATGGAAGTTCCCAGGCCAGGGACTGAATCCGAGCCACAAAGCTGAATCCTTTATCCCCATGCATAGGCTGGGGATCGAACCCCCACCTCCACAACAACCTGAGCTGCTGTTATCCTATTGGGTAGGATTTTTAATCCACTGTACCATGGCAGGAGCTAGGAGTTTTAATACTGTAATAATCATCTAACTCTATCCTGTATTTCTTGGTTTCAGTCACTCCTTCCTAATCAGAAAGACATCTGTGTATCTCCACATAGCATTACTTTACTATTTTTTTGGCCTGCGGCATGCACAAGTTCCCAGGCCAAGGACTGAACCCACGCTGCAGCACTGACAATGCTGGATCCTTAACCTACTGAACCATCAGGGAATTCCGTCCACATAGCATGGCTTTAAGAAGAACTTTCTAGGATTACTTTCAACCTTCTGTTTCTCTAATTACTGTATTCTGCTTACAACACGGACTCCATTGATGAAATCCTATCCAGTTATTTCATTACCTTCATACACATCACCAGGATAATTCATGATGTCTCTTACCCTGTTTTTAGAAGAGGCAGTGGCCTTTAAATGGATTATGAATTTTTAAAAATTATAGGCATTATCTTTCTAAAGCCCATTTTCAACTCCTCTGAAGGGGCCAGTATAACTTGATAGTTAAGCAGTTAAAAATAATAGGCTTGGAAGCAAACAAGCCTAAGTTTGTGTCCTAGCTGTACTTTTCAATTACTACCTGACTTTAGGCAAATAACATTACAGCTCTGATCCTCCAGTTTGTCATTTGTGAAACAGGGATAACAACAGAACTCCTTTTGTAAAATTGTTTATGAGGAATCATTACATGCCCTACATAAAGCACTTTGCATTCCATTTAGCCAAGCAACGTTTATTGACCACTAACCATGTGCCACGCACTGTGCCAAGCTCCTGTCTAACTCAGGGCTGTTCTCTTTCTTCCCTCACATTTTTATCCAACTTCTGCTCCTTTAGGTCTCTGCTTAAATGGCATTTTCTCAGGGAAAGCTTCTGTGTTGGTTCAGATTTTCCAAGAAGTGAGTGCCAAGACAGGATTAGACATGAAAGAGATTTATTAGGGGAGATCCCTATGGAAGATAAAAGGGAGAAAGCAAGAGTAAGCAAGGAAGGAGTTCCTGTCGTGGCGCAGCAGAAACGAATCTGACTAGGAACCATGAGGTTGCTGATTTGATACCCGGCATCGCTCAGTGGGTTAACGATCCAGCATTGCCGTGAGCTGTGGTGTAGGTTGCAGACGTGGCTCGCATCTGGCATTGATGTGGCTGTGGCATAGGCCAGCAGCAACAGCTCTGATTAGACCCCTAGCCTGGGAACCTCCACATGCCGCAGGTGCAGCCATAAAAAGACAAAAAAAAAAAAAAAAGAGTAAGCAAGGAAAGCCTTAGGTTCCAATGCAAGTGTGACATCCATTGAAGGAGAAGGAAGGCGAATTGGGTAGAAAAGGACTACAGCACTCTTCTTAGAAAGTTTTGGCTAGGCAAAAGCAGAGTTCCCAAGCCAGAATTGCCCATTAGAGGGATCCTTTGTCCTGCAGGAATGGGTGGGCTAGAGTATCTCTGCTGTGCTCAGTCACTCAGGGTCACCGCCTCAATCCCAAAATGTAGTGGTAGATCCAGAGAGGTAGCAGCTGGGTTGTCAGTCAACTATGCTGCCCATATAGGAGATCTGAGTAGGGTGCATCCTTAGCCATCTTGCCCTCCACTGAAGATTAGATCCCCTGGTTATTTGCTCTTATAGCAACATGTGTTTTTCTTTTCTCAGTTCTCACCATTAAAATTAAATTTTTGTCTTCTTTCTTTTTCTTTCTTCCTTCCTTCCCTCTCTCCCTCCTTTCCTTCTTCCTTCTTTTCTTTCTTCCTTTCTTTCTTTCTGTCTTGTCTGTCTGTCTGTCTTTTTAGGGCTGCACCCGAGGCATACAAGAGTTACCAGGCTAGGGGTCTAATCAGAGCTGCAGCTGCTGACCTATGCCACAGCCACAGCCATGCCAGATCAGAATCGGGTCTTCCACCTACACCACAGCTCACGGCCATGCTGGATCTTTAATTTACTGAGCAGGGCCAGGGATTGAATCCTCAAGGATTTGTTACCACTGAGCCACAATGGGAACTCCTAAATTTTTGTTTTCTGAATTTGTAAAGGTTATTCTCTCTGCCCCTGTAAGCTCCATGAGAGTAGGGGCTGTGGTAATTTTGTTTACTGCTCCATCCCCAAGATGCCCTAGATGAGATGGCATATAACAAATACAAAGTATAATAGTGGTCCTTATTTTTACCCATCTCTCTATTGTATTCCACATTATCACATCCAAATATAGAAGTTATAGATGACTCCACATCACAGAAGAGCTCATAATGTCAATCATATGCCAAATATAAAGTTGACAGTCACAAAAACCACATCATCAAAAACCTCAGGTCCCTTTCTGCTGTCCTTCTTCCCTGACTCTATCCCAAAGCTGGGGGTTAAGTGCAGCAGGGGCCAACACTGCGCTAGGGGAGGAGGCAATCATACAGTTTTTCCTTCTTAGTCTTAGAACATTGATTTTTCCAATGTTAATTCAGCCTAGCATTTCTGGGATAAGCCCTCATTTGGTCATATTGTATTTTCTTTTTTATATATTGTAGAACACAGATAGCTAGAATTTTGTTAAGAATTTTTGCATTTATGTTCATGAGGCAATTGGCCTGTGGTTTTCTTTTCTTGTAACATCTTAAGTTTGGGTATCAGAGTAGTGCTGACCTTCCAGAATGAGCTGGGAAGTAATACTCCCCTTCAATTTCCTGGAGGACTTTTGTAGAATTGGAATTAAAAATAAATCATGTGACTACTAAAAAAGAAAGCTGGAGAGACTGTATTAACACCAGATGGAGTACAATTAGGACAAAAAAGTATTACCAGGAATAAAGGGGGTCATTTATAAAGACGATCATTTCATAATGACAAAATAATTTTCATATTAAATTTAATTAAGGATAAATTCACCTAAATAACAGAATAATTCCAAATGTTTATGCAACTAACAGCAAAGTTTCACAATACATGAAGCAAAAACTGATAGAACAACAAAGAGAACTAGAAAAATCCATAATTATAGTCAGGGATTTCAGTACTTCTCTCTTAATAATTAATACAATAAGTAGACAGAAAATCGGTACATGTGTTCTGAATTCTTCCCAGGTTTACATTTGAAGAAATATAAATCAGGCAATGTGATGTGACTGACATTTGTATAGTATTTAATCCAACAGCTGCAGAACACGCATTTATTTTAAATATACACTGAATACTTACCAAGACAGACCAGCCATATTCTGGGCCACAGAACGGGTCTCAATAAATTAAAATAATTCAGCTTTTATGAAGTATGTTCTTTGATGATAATAGGATTAAGTTAGAAATCAACAGAAATATCTTGAAAATCTGATACCTGGAGACTAAGTAACATAAGTAAAACACAGATCAAAGAAAAAATCTATAGGGAAATTAGAAGGTATTCTGAAATGAAATAAAATGAAAACAATATATTAAAATGTGTGAGATGCAGCCAACACAGTACTTTGAGGGAAACGTATACAACTTAATGTCTATATTACAAAGGAAGAAACTTCTCAGATCAATGACCTCAATTTCCAAGAAACTGGAAAATTAACTTTTAAAACTTCAAAAATAAAAAAAGCAGAAGAAAAGAAACATAACAGCAGAAATCAACAAAAGAGAAAAGAAAAAGAGGAAATCTGTGCCCACAAAAGCTAACTTTGAGATCTGAAATCAGTAAACATGCCTTTGCCAGACTGACAAAAAAAAAAAAAAGACACAAATTACCAATATCAGGATAGATTTAAAAAAGACAATAAAACAATATCGTTAATAGATTTCCATGAATAAATTCAACAACTTAGATATCTTCACATTAAATCTCACTCAAGAAGAAATATTAAATATTTATTGAATTAGTGAATGTTAGCTATTAACGGGCAGGGAGCTGAGTCTGGGCTTTATAAATAAATAAGGCATGTTCATCCCCAAGCAGCTCTCGGTTTATTAACGGGATGAAAACAAGTAAAGCTTAATACTGGTCAGTGCAGAAAGGTAAGGGAAAACTTGGCCAGGAAATCTTCTCCAGGGTGGAGTCAACCGACTGAGACAGGAAAGACCAGCAAAAAATTAGTTATCACATTGTGAGCTTGGGCAATGTAGTGAACTGAAGCTCTTGAGCGGTCCCAGCCCTTCCCATACTGGCGCTCGCAGCTGCTGAGCCTCCTACTCTGGCAGTCTGAATCCCGGCATCTGTGCACCTGCGCACTCGAGCAAAGAGTTCCCGGGAGCGAGCGAGGCGGCTGCCGGAAGTATGACCTCTCTCTCCCTGCTCGCCGTTTCCATCCGGGGTCAGCACGGTCTTCCGGGTGCTTCCGAAGGGGTTTTCTACGCCGCTTTTTTCGGCGACTTTTTGGTCTTCCGTAGCTTGCCACCGCCCCCCGAGCTCCCACACCCTTGCTGGCCCTGACTTTTCTTGTGTCGCTTCTCCCCGGTCGCCGAGCCCGGAACTTAGATCGCAATCCGGATCTGCAGCCGGGCCTAGCCACCCCACGCGGGCCACTACTGGCTCCGGCGGAAAGCTAGGACCGAGGGCGCCGGGCCGTCGCTGATCCGGCCATAAAGCTCCTGGGCGGGCGGTGCCCGTAGGCACCCCCTGCTTAGGCTTTTCCCCAGGACGCTTGTGAGTTTGGGGCTTTCGGAGAGAAAAAGCAACCTTGTAGGCCCGGGGGGGGGGGGGCGGGACGCCGGCGGGAACTTTTTTCTGAAACTGCACGGTTTTGCGTGGGAGGTATCCTGGTCGTATGGGCGGTCCCCAGGCTTCTATACTTTCCGAAGAATCTTAGGAACTCTTTTACGTTTTTCACTCGTTTTCCTTCCTCGCGCCCCGTCCTCAGTCTAAGGACCAAACGAAGAAGATTGTCTTGGGACCCTGCATGGTGTTTGAAAGGGTGGTGAGGAACTAAGGTAAATATCTGGATCAGTCCTTTAAAATTTAAGACTTCATTAAAGGGTTGTGAAATTGTCTCAGTTCTTAGATTTATGGGAAGATGCACAGGTTAGAACTCCGTCCGTCCGATTGTTGTTTAACTCCTTTGCTTTTGCTCCGTTCAGCCTTTATAGATAGGCTCTTCATCTCTCGTTCCAGGCCAGAACAGGAGTTGATGTGTTTCGTAAATTCTGGTTTTTCCCGGTTCCCTGCCTTGTTTGGGGTTTCTGTGTAAAATAGCAGTTGTTTATTTTTATTGGTGTACCGAAAAAGTGAGCACGAAAGAGAAAGTAAAAGTCAAGTTAAAACGGCAACTTAACAGATGTGTGGTATATGGTTTTTGGAAAGGTGACAACTGTAGACCAAGTCTGTGTGTTTGTAACTAGAGCTACTCTTGTAAATACCCTCATATTGTATGCTTTATTACCACAAGGCTTTTCACATGGCCTTAACAGCCAGAAGACTCTTAATATGTACTGCTTAATAGCCAGTAATGGTAACATTACTTTGTTGTGAATAGCCGCAGTTTTGTCTGATCAGAAAATGCTCCATGTGAAATAGGCCATTATGTATCAGTTAAGAAATGTCCTTTGGAATCAATCATGTGTCCTTTGGAAACACTTAAATGGAATCTAATTCTTCTTTTTTTTTTTTTGGCCGTGCCAGGGCTTGTGGAGGTTGACTGGGCCAGGGATCAAGGGCTCTAATACTTGAAAAAAATACTGTTTTTCCTATAGGTGATTTGACAGGGGGTGAGCAGGATTTAGGAATTGGACTGTTTGCATTTTGGAAATGACTGTGGGGTTCAAAGGAATTTGGACAAAGTAGATGGATAAATATAAATTGATTTAGCCACTACAGTTCTTTTATACTAGGGCTATTCCACTTTTCAGGGATTTTTTTTTTTTTTTGTGGAAGTTCCTGGACCAGGGATCTATCTACTTCAGTGATGCTAGTGTTCCTGCATTCTTAACGTGCTGTGCTACAAGGGACCTCCTCTTTTTTTGTTATAGTTGATTTACATTGTTCTGTCAATTTCTGTTGTACAGCAGTGTCCCAGTCATACATATATATACATTCTTTTTCTCACGTTATCTTGCATCATGCTCCATCACACGATTGGATAGAGTTCCCTGTCCTATACAACAGGACCTCATTGCTTATCCACTCTAAATGTAATAGTTTGTATCTACTAACCCTAAACTCCCTGTCCATCCCACTCCCTTCCTCTTGGCAATCACAACTCTATTCTCCATGTCCATGAGTTTGTTTCTTTTTTGTAGATAGGTCCATTTTTGCTGTATTTTAGATTCTACTTATAAGTGGTATCAAATGGTATGTCTTTCTCTTTCTGGCTTACTTCACTTAGCATGAGAATTTCCAGTTCCATTCATGTTGCTGCAAATGGCATTGTGTTCTTTTTTTATTGCTGAATAGTATTCCATCTTCTTAATCCATTCATCTTAATCCATTTATCTGTCCTAAATCTGGATATTTAGGTTGTTTCCGTGTCTTGGCTATTGTGAATAGTACTGCAGTAAACATACGGGTGCATGTATCTTTTTGAATGAAAGTTTTGTCTGGAGTGGGATTGCTAGATTATATGGTAGTTCTGTATTTAGTCTTTTAAGGAACCTCCATACTGTTTTTCATAGTGGCCGCGCCAATTTACATTCCCACCAACTGTGTAAGAGGGTTCCCTTTTCTCCACACTCTTCAGCATTTATCGTCTGTAGATTTTTTGATGATGGCCGTTCTGACTGCTGTGAAGTGATACCTCATTTTAGTTTTGATTTGCATTTCTCTAGTAATTAGTGATGTTGAGCAGCTTTTCATGTGCTTTTTGTCCATTTATCTATCTTTGGAGAAACGTCCACTTAGGTCTTCTTACCATTTTCTTTTTTTTTGTTTTTTAGGGCCACACCCTCGGCATATGGAGGTTCCCAGGCTAGGGGCTGAATTGGAGCTATACCTGTCAGCCTGCACCACAGCCACAGCAACATCAGATCTGAGCCGTGGCTGCAACCTACACCACAGCTCACGCAATGCCAGATCCTTAACCTACTGAGCAAGGCCAGGGATCGAATCTTCAACCTCACGGTTCCTAATCGTACTCGTTTCCCCTGGGCCATAATGGGAACTTCTAAATCAGTATTTTCAATGTTCATGTTATTGAGAGAACCACACAGGTAACCAATTATATGTCCTTTTTTATATGACCTTTTGAGTGTGTTTTTTCTGTGGTTTCGTAGTTTATGTTTAACTTGCTGCACTTCTGTTGCTATAATTATTTCAGCTCTGTTAGCCAAACTTTTCTCTGTGGTCATATATATGAGGTAATCTACCAGTTAATTTTTTTCCTCCTTTGGTATCTTCTTGAATCCCTCTATCTACATGCTATAATTTTAGCTGTTAGCTTCCCTTCACCATCATCCTGGGGAGTTTAGTTTGTCTCTGCCCTGCATCAGATCTCCCTTTTCTAAGATCCCAGGTTTTCTTTTTCTTTTTTGATACCTTATATGTTTCAAAACGGTTTTATTTTCCTTTGGCACTGATAGTATAGCTAGCTGGGTATATAGAATTATAGCTTGAAATTTCCTTCAGAGCCTTAAAGGCATTTACGTTTTTGTCTTATTTACACTGTTCTTGAGAGGGCCAAAGCCATTTTAATTACCATCCCTTTGTTTAAATATTTTCTTTCTCTAATATTTGTAAGTTTCTTTTTCTTGATATTCTGACATTTCACTGTAATATGCCTTTATATATATGTGTGTATATGCATATATATTTATATATACTATATGTTATTTCATATATATAGATTTTTTTTTTTTTTGTCTTTTTGCCTTTATGTAGAGCAGCACTCGCGGCATGTGGAGGTTCCTAGGCTAGGGGTCTAACAGGAGCTGTAGCTGCCGGCCTGTGCCACAGCCACAGCAACGCGGGATCCGAGCCGGGTCTGCAACCTTCACCACAGCTCACGGCAATGCCGGATCCTTAACCCACTGAGCAAGGCCAGGGATCGAACCTGCAACCTCATGGTTCTTAGTCAGATTCGTTAACCACTGAGCCACGAAGGGAACTCCCATATATATAGATTTTAACTTGTGCTTTATACTCCTTGAGTCCTTTCAATATAAGGATTGATGTTCTTCAGTCCTGGATGTTTTCTTGTTTAATTTACTTGGTAATTTCCTCTGTGTTTTCTCCATTATTCCTGGAACTTCTGTTGTATTGGATGTTGCACCACATCATTTGGTTCTCTTATATTTTTTCTCCTAATGTCCTGCGTTCTGTCTGTCCACACTAATTTTTCCTTTTTGTTCATTCCTCAGTGTTATGTTTTAGCTTTCTGCTGGATATTTCTACTTTCAGTTATGTGATTACGTAGAGCCCTTTTCTGCTTTTAAACAGCACGTTTTTATTTTACTTATGCAGTGTTTTTTCATTAATTATGGGGTTTTTTTTCCTTTCTTAGTTTTCATTTATTCTAGGTGTTTCTGTTTATTCTTAGACCTTTAAAATTTTTTTTTAATTTTTAAAAATTTTAACTTCTGGTGATCCATGTATGCCTGTTTTCTAACTAGAAATCTAAATTGGACGCCTCTGTGTGTATGGGTTCAATAGTAGGGTTTATTGTAGGTTGCTAGCAGGCTTAAAGTTTTCTTGGTGAACAGCTTTTACTATGCCATAGGTTCTTTGATTGGGAATTGGGAATGTAGGCTGGAGATCCTCTTTTCACTTGGTAACTTTACTTAATAATGATTTTCAGCTTTTTTCTTGACCTACTCTTTTTGTGTTTACAGCCTTTCGGTGTCAGTCATTGCAAACAATAAATAGGTAGTCTCCTGCCCGGGGTAGTGAACAATTCTGATTGTTTTATATCTAGGTTTCCCCCATTTCTATGGAACAAGCTCTCTTTTGTTTGAATTTTTTTAATTAGTTTTTTAGATTTGAGGGGAATCTCAGAATTTTATAAATACAATAGACAATACAAATTCCTTTCCATGTTTGGTCAGATCTGTAAGATCTCGATCCTGGGAATCAGGTTGTCATATGTTGGCTTTGAATAAACTAGATTGAGAATAAATGTAAGAAATTGTATGATTTCGTTAAGTGTCTATCTTGGGTAGTTTCTTTTTATTTTCAGAGTATAGTGGTGTTAACTTGATTTCTAAAAGATTTGTTGATACTAAGGTAAATTTAGCAGGATAAATTCATTATAAAATTAGAAACTTGCATACATTTTATTATCCTTTGAATAATGTGGTTAATAGAGATTTAAAATTCATTATTAGAAAGTTTTTTGTTATTTATGGTGTGACTGAGGAGATCTGTTTAAACTTTAAAAAATAACTTTGCAAAAAAAAAAGATAAAGGAAAAAAAAATAACTTTGCAAGTGAAATCCTTAACTTGGTAACAAATTGTTTATTAAATAGCAAATACTTACCAAAGAGTTCAATGTCTTTAAGCTATAACAAATTATTTTTTAAAACTATTCTAGGTAGAAGAATACATGTTCACTTTTCGTGAACAAGAGCATGTTCCCAAACTCAATTTTGGGTCGCCCGCCTTTTACTCCAAACCATCAACAACGTAATACCTTCTTCACGCTGTCACCAAGTCCTTATTCACACCAGCAGCTAATAGATGCACAGTTCAACTTTCAAAATACTGAGTAAGTATGGTGTTATTTTGGCCTGTATCATTTGTAAATTTCATTTTTCTACGTGACGCAAATCCTTTTTAGATGAAACATTTGGAGTTAGAGAAAATGTCATTGTGTTTTGTTTTCTTTTGATCAGTGAACTGTTTAGTTTTTCTGAAATTAGTTTTTTATTTTTAAGGAAAAATGTATGCTATTATTGTTTTTTCTTTGTTTTTGGTAGCTTGTCTAGAGCTGTGTCGTTACAGCAGTTGACATATGGAAATGTCAGTCCAATACAGACCTCAACTTCCCCATTATTTCGAGGGAGAAAGTAAGTATTCCTTACTTATTTTAAAGGAAAAAATTTGTGTTTTTGGGAACTGTTTAATAATGTATCTTGTATTGAAGTTGAATAGACACTGTGCCCTGAATTTTGTTTTCTTGGACTTACTTTACCAGTTCTGAAATAGAATTTTTTTTTATGGTCTTTTTGCTTTATCTAGGGCCACACCTGCGGCATGTGGCGGTTCCCAGGCTAGGGGTCTAACAGGCGCTATAGCTGCGGCCTTTGCCACAGTCACAGCAACGCAGGATCCTGAGCCGCGTCTGCAACCTACGCCACAGCTCACGGCAACGCCGGATCCTTCACCCTCTGAGCAAGGCCAGGGATCGAACCTGCAACCTCATGGTTCTTCTTAGTCGGATTTGTGAATCACTGAGCCACGGCGGGAACTCCTGAAATAGAATTTTGAAACTTCTAAGTATTTAGACATTTTTAGGGATAACTATCTTTAGATAATACTTTTAATTGAGATTTTTAACTAAATCAGATGGGTTTGTGTATCTCTTTGCTAGGGCTGCCATAATAAAGTACAAAAGACTGGTGGCTTAAACAACAGAAATTTATTTTCTCACAATTTTGGTGGCTAGAAGTCCAAGGTCAAGGTGTTGGCAGGTTTGGTTTCCTCTGAGGCCTCCCTCTTTAGCTTATAGAGGGCTGCCTTCTCTCTCTGTACTCATATGGTCATCCCTTTGTCCGTATTTTCTGTGTCCTAATCTGTTCTTCTGAGGACAGTAGTTATATTGGATTAGGGCTCACTCTAACAACCCCATTTTAACTTAATTACTTCTTTAAAGGACCTATGTCAAATACAGTCACATTTTAAAGTATTGGGGGTTAAGACTTAAACATATGAATTTGAGAGGACGTAATTCAGCCTATAACACCTTCTTAGTAAAACTTACTATTTGTTTATCTTACACAGGTAAGTTTCTATGATAAATATTATAGTGAGAATTTCTACATGCCATAAAGCTTTCTGTAGAAAAGTCAGGAAACAATTCATTTTAACCAATTTGATTGAAAGAAATTGAATTATCACAAGGTGATTATGGTAGAACTTTAGGGGCGACTATTAAAATAAGATTTGGCGATATTTGCAAGATACTGCTATTTAAAGCTTGTATAACATTCCATAACTTTTATGTCCAATTAGAAATAACACTAGTTAAGAATTATTGATCACTTACATGTGTAGTAGGTATTATTCTAAGGCCTTTGCAATTAATGGGTTGACTAAGTTTCACTACACTTTACGAGGTAAGTACTCTTACCCTTCTTGTGTTGAGAAGAAAGCTGAAGCACACAGAAGTAACGAACTGGTTATTTAGGTAGAAGTAGCATAGCTGGGATTTGAACTCTTGTGGTCCGGATCTAGATCCCATAGTTAGAAGTGCTGTGTTGTGAATTGTTCGTCAGAGTTGTCATTGTGGAAAACTCTATATTGATGCTTAAAGTATTGATTTTATTTGAATTTTAATTTTTTAAGAAATTGCCTCCAATAAAATAGTATTAAAACGCAAAAAAAAAAACAAAAACGAAAAAAGAAATTGCCTCGATAGCCTCTTTGTGAAACATCAGTGAAAATAAATTCCATTAGTTATAATTATACATGTCTTTTCATTTATTGTTATTATTTTATCTTTTTGGGGGTGGGGAGGGTCACACTCATGGCATTTGAAAGTTCCCAGGCTAGGGACTGAATCTAAGCTGAGATGTGGTGTATGTAGCTATACCACACCTGTGGCAGTGCTGGATCCTTAACCCACTGTGCCAGACCAGGAATGGAACCTGTGCCACCCCAGAGACAGTGCTGGATCCTTAATCATCTGTGCCACAGCAGGAACTCCTTTATTATTTTTTGTGGTGCTGGCAGCATGAAAAAGTTCCTGGACTAGAGATTGAACCTGCTTCATAGTAGTGACCTAAGTCACAGCAGTGACAATGCCAGATCGTTTAACTGCTAGGCCACCAAGGAACTCCCTGTATTTTTTTTGTCTTTTTAGGGCTTATGGAGGTTCCCAGTCTAGGGGTCAAATCAGAGCTGTAGCCACCGGCCTTTACCACAGCCATAGCAATGCTGGATCTGAGCAGTGTCTGCAACCTACACCACAGCTTAGGACAACGCCGGATCCATAACCCACTGAGCAAGGCCATGGATCAAACCCGCATCCTCATGGATGCTAGTTGGGTTCATTAACCACTGAGTCATGACAGGAACCCCAGAACTCCCTGTATTTTTAAAACTAAAATTGACATTCTCCATAGAAAACATTCAGCATATAAAGTTCTAAATTTTGCTTTAAAAGTAACATTAAATACAAACATATTTTTGGCACTGTATAACCTTTATGTTTGAGTAGGAGTTCCAGTTATTTTGTGGCTCAAGGAGAGAAGATTTGATGTAATCCCAAGAGAGTATTAAAAATCTTCAAGTGGCTGTGACCCATAAAATTTTGGAGTTTAAAATAAATTGAATAATTTCCTATGGTGTAAACAACCTAATGTATCAATGAAGTAAATACCCTATTCTCCCAACAATAATTAAAGTATTTTCCCTTTTTTATTTTGAAAATTTTTAATCCTCCCCAAAAATTTGAAGAATAGTACAATGAACACTTGTGTTTGGTTTTCCTAGATTTTTCGAAGTTTTGCTAAATTTGTTTTATTCGTCTCTTTCCTTTGCTACCTTTACTTTTTTCTGAAACATGAAGGATTGTTGACATCATTTCATTTCACCCCAAAGCACATTAGTACATTCCTCCTAAGAATAAAGATAATCACTTGTATAAGTAAAAATACATCAATCATGCCCAAGAAATTTAACATTAATACAATGCTGTTATCTGAAATACTGTTCATCTTCAAATTTCTTTAGTTGTACAGTTGTCTTTATAGCTTTTTAAGAAAGTTACTATCTCTTAATTTGGTCATAGTGATAAACCAGAACATAGGTGGACTCAAAGAGCCCTTTTTTATATGTAGCATTCGGTTCACTTAATGATATTCCTCTTTATGTTACAGTTTAGATCTTTTATTGTTAGCAATTCTGTAAAAGAAGTTTTTATGTCAGGTTTGACTGCTGACATGAAATATTGTGTTAGTTCAAATGCAGGAGACTAACGTATATATGTGGTTTGTTTTTTTTTTTATCAATACACATTATTACTACATATTTTTCTAAAGTGTTTTCTAAGATATCTCTTGTGCTGCAAAAGAATATTTTAAGATTCATTTAGAGCTAATCATGTGGCCTTGCTGAAAAAGTCAGTATTGTCATCTGTTATTTTTATATTTTAGACTTTCTTTTATTTGTTATCAAAAACTTGTATCTTTAATCACTAAGGTATATTGCTTGTTTTCAGGAGATTAAGCGATGAAAAGAATCTTCCTCTTGATGGTAAACGGCAACGTTTCCATTCACCCCACCAAGAACCAACTATAGTTAACCACATAGTGCCTTTATCAGGTGAAAGAAGATACTCAATGCCGCCATTGTTTCATACACACTATGTACCAGATACAGTCAGATGTGTTCCCCATTTTCGAGAAATACCATTTATAGAACCTAGAGAAATCACACTGCCTGAGGCCAAAGATAAGGTAATTATAATCTAGATTTTAGTTTTATCTTTTGGGAAGTTAATATACTATATGAAAATGGTCAGAAATATATAATTTCTTAGATAAGTAGAACATGACCTCTTTTTGCACTGTTTAAAGTACTGTTCAACACAGTTTTCTCTCTAAATTTGATTCTTTGATTTTTGTGAGCAATTCTTTTATGGAAACGCAGCGTTCTTTTTTTTTTTTAATTTTTTTATTTTTAATTTTTTTATTTTTTGGCTTTTGTCATTTTAGGGCCGCACTCGCGGCATGTGGAGGTTCCCATGCTAGGGGTCTAATCGGAGCTGTAGCTGCCGGCCTACGCCACAGCCACAGCGATGCGGGATCTCAGTCTGCAACCTACACCACAGCTCAAGGCAACGCCGGATCCTTAACCCACTGAACGAGGCCAGGGATCGAACCCGCAACCTCATGGTTCCTAGTCGGATCCGTTTCTGCTGCGCCACAACGGGAACTCCGGAAATGCAGTGTTCTTATCAGAATATGATTTTCTCTGATTTATAAAAATCTGGGATTAGAGCCTAAAACATATTTCTTAGAGAATTCTGATATGTAGATTTATTACAGAAAAACAAGTTTTCATGTAGATACTGTATTAAAAAAGCATCTTCTTTTGGGATATTTGTGTTTATTATGAGTTTTAATTTTTTTGTTTTTTTGCTTTTTTGCACCCATGGCATATGGAAGTTCCCAGGCTAGGGTTCAAATTGGAGCTATAGCCGCAGCAACTTGGGCCAGGGATCAAACCCTCATCCTCGTGGATACTAGTCGAATTCGTTTCTGCTCGCCACAACAGAAACTCCCTATTATGAGGTTTTTAATGTCAAAAATAGAGAACCTAGGAGTCAGTGAGAAAGTAATACTTTCAAAGTGATATGATCAAGAAAGATATATCAAAAACATTGTTTATACAAAATTTCATATAAGTGAAATGAAGCTATTTCAATAATAATTCTTAGAAAATGCTCTTAAAAGCATTGGAGAACAATTAAGTTATTTAATGCTAGTATCAGAAGCATATCACTTCTCCAGCTCCATATTTAGTGAAACCTAGGAAAAAAATTCTGGGTAATTTAGAAGAGTGTATGATGTAAACATCTGCCTTCTCTTGAATTGTCTGTGGCTTATATTCGTTGTTTTTGCATTTTCAAATCTGCTTTGCTTTTGAAAAATATGACATTTGTAGGCTAAGGAGAATGAGCTGAAGAGAGTGTACTGACTTTGTTTTATTCATCTTAGGGTTCCTAGCAACTGGCATAGGCCTGGAACATAGTAAGTGTACATGAAATATTGGGTCAGAAAGAAACACTTGCTTCATTCCTTAGTTGTCTGCTTTTTATTCTGCTGTTGTTCCTTTTTTCTTTAATTGAGGTGTATTATATCATAAAATTCACTCTTATAAAGTGTATGATTTAGTGGTTTTTATTCACAAGATTGTGCAGCTATTGCCACTAATCTCAGTACATTTTCATCACCTCTCAAAGACACCTTGTATCCAATAGCAATTCCTTTCTCATCTCTCCTTCCTCCCCCAGTCTCTGGCAACCACTAATCGATTTTTTATCACTATGGATTTGCCCGTTCTGAACATTTCATATAAATGGAATCATACAACATATGGGTCTTAATTCTTTGACTTAGCACGTTTTCAAGATTCATCCATGTCATAGCATTTCTCAATTCTTTATTCCTTTTTATAGCTAAGTAATATACCCCATTGCCATACTTTATTTATGCATTCCTCAGTTGATGGATTTTTGGGCTGTTTCCACTTTTGACTGTTCTGAATAATGATGCTGTGAATATCTGTGTACAAGTTTTTGTACGTGTTTTATTTCTCTTGCATCTATAACCAGGGATGAAATTACCGAGTTATATGGTAGCTCTCTCTATATGTAACTTTCTGAGGAACTGCCTAATTGTTTTTTCTAAAGTGGCTACACCATCTTATATTTGTGCCAGCAGTGTATGAGTGTTCCAGTTTCTCCACATCCTTGCCAACATTTGTTATTGTTTGTCTTTCTGAATATAGCCATCCTAGTTGGTGTGATCTCATTGTGATTTTGGTTTGCATTTCCCTAGTGGCTAATGATCTTGATCATCTTTTTGTTTGTGTATTGACCGTTTGTGTGTCTTCTTTGCAGAACTGTCTGTTCAGATCCTTTGGCCATTTTTCAGTTGGGCTTTTTTTTTTTTTTATTGAGTTGCAAGAGTTTTCTGTGTTTTGAATATTGTACCTTTATCGGATATTTAATTTGCAAATTCTTCTTCCATTCTGTGGCTTATCTTTTTACTTTCTTGATGGTGTTCTTTGAAGCACAAAAGCTTTTCACTTTGAGGAAATCCAGTTTATTTGTTTTTCTTTGGTTTCTTGAGCTTTTGGTGTCATATATAAGAAACCATTGCTTAATCCAGGGTCACAAAGATTAATGCCTTTATATTATTCCTGGAGTTTTATGGTGTTAGCTCTTAGATTTAGGTCTTTGATCCATTTTGAGTTAATTTTTATATGATGTGAAGTAGGAGTCAAAGTTCATTTCTTGCTCTTGGTCTAGTTGTCCTAGCACTACTTATGAAAAAGTGTCATTTTTTTCTCCTTAGGAAGTAGGAAAAGCATTCAGGCAATACCAGTGTGAGGGAGGAAAAAGCAAAGTAAAATGTAAAAAGACTAACTTGGGATGTTCTGGAACCCACCTGGAACCCACCTGCCCCCCACAATTCTTTGTCTTTTCTTTGCTTTCTTATTTTAAAAAGAAACTCTCGTAATTCTATATTGTGAAAGTCTGCAGTGTAAATCAAATCAGATCAATTCTTTGAATGAAGATATAATAATCTTTAGGTGGGTTTTTGATATATGTATGCAGGTAGACCCCCGCTTTTCTTTTTTTTTTTTTTTGTCTTTTTAGTGCCACACTCGCAACATATGGGGGTTTACAGGCTAGGGGTCAAATTGGAGCTGTAGCTGTGGCAACGGCCACAGCAACGCCAAATCTGAGCCACACCTGCAACGTACACCACAGCTCACAGTAATGCTGGATCCTTAACCCACTGAGTGAGACCAGGGATTGAACCTGCGTCCTTATGGTGTCTAGTCAGATTTGTTTCTGCTGAGCCACTACGGGAACTCTGAAGGTAGGCCCATTTTTTATGAAATATATTATTTGTGAGTATCCAGGCTATCTTTTTGCTTGTATTTATATGTTTATAATAATAAACTGTTAGAACTAACTACTAGTTCTGTATATAGATTAGGTATATATTGAGTCTCAGTACATTTAATAACAATTTGCATTAGTAAGTATAAGTCATCTGGTATTGTTCCATATCAATAAGTTGTTCTTTGCTTGGTAGCATAGAAAAAGATTCTCCTAAATCTTATGTTTGTGGCATAAGCACTTATCTCAAGGGATAAAGATAAGATTTTGTTCTTTGGAGTTCCCATCGTGGCACAGCGGAAGTGAATCCGACTAGGAACCATGAGGTTGCGGGTTCGATCCCTGGCCTCACTTAGTGGGTTAAGGATCCGGCGTTGCCATGAGCTGTGGTGTAGGTTGCAGATGCAGCTCGGATCCTGCGTTGCTGTGGCTGTGGTGTAGGTCGGGAGCTACAGCTCCGGTTAGACCCCTAGCCTGGGAACCTCCATATGCCTTGGGTGTGGTCCTAAAAATGACCAAAAAAAAAAAAATAGTAAGATTTTGTTCTTAAACCAGCTTCTTTGAGTGCTACTCTCTATTTGCCTAGTTGTGGGAGAAAGAAGGCAAGTAGTTCTGTGTTCATTTTTTAAGTGAACACTTTTTAAAGAAAACTAACATTTATTGCTATCTCTTGTCTTCTAGGCATTCTGCATATGCTATGTCATTTAGTATTTTCAGCAACCCCATGACACGGATATTATCCTAATTTTACTGAGGCTCAGAAAGCTAAATAACTTGCTCAAGGTCACAGCTAGTAAGTGACACAACCAAAATTTGACGCTCATCTCTAATAATATAAAGAGGAGAAACTTCGGGTGCTTAAAGTCAAGGGTAGGGCTATGACATTCTTAGAACTGGCTATAATAGCAGGTAATCTATGACAGTAGTAGCTAGTACTTATTGAGTGTCTTTCTTTGCTAGAGTGTGCTCAGCAGTTTTGTATGGTTTACTTCTGTTTCTCTGCTGCATTGTAAAATGAGTGGGAGGTTCAGTGAGAAATAAAAGTGGAACAGTAGTTTGAGGCCTTGAATATACAGTAGAATGCCATTGAGGATTTTTGAGTAGAGGACTAGCACAATTAGATTTGCATTTTGTGGGAAGATAGTTCTTGCAGTGTAGTGGAGTTTGGAAGATGAAGGCTATTAATTATTAAATTCTTTCAGATGAGAGGTGCTGAAGCTTTTAGTTATGGTGAATGGTGGTGGAAAAGATGTGAGAGACTATGCATAAGGAAAATTGATAGAGGTGTGGAATGATTGAATAAGGAGGGGAGAGGGAGAGATAATCAGTGACTAATGATTTGATTCTGAACTGTTAAATGATGATAAGGAACCCAGATTTTGGATGTATAAGCTGATTCAGGAACTAGTGAAGAGTTATCTTGGAACTGTGGGGAAATCTGCTGTAATGTTTGTGCTCTTTAAAGACCTCATATTCTATAAATTGCATACTAAGACTATAGGGTTATGGGAAAATAGGGCTGGAGCATGCTACTCAAAACCTAAACAATTTTGTAACCAGAACGCTATCAAGAATAATAATCAATACCTTAGGAAAGGACTTGGACAGACCAGATAGGTATCTTAGCATGGTTGGATGCTGCAGCAGGTGATATTAAAAAATATGCAATACAGGGGTTAAGATGAACTGGCTTGTGGAGAGCACTGAGCTCTGTAAGTGAGGTTGCTGTTAAGGTAGACTCAGAAGGAAGTAAAGTAGCAGAGAGCTTTGTGAAGCTGGGAGTATGCTTATTTAGTGGGAACCCTGGATGCCAGAGCTTATTTTTAGTTGTCTTAGACCTAAAAGGATTCCTGCCTGTGAGCAGCCAAACTGAGCGTTTTTTTTTTTTTTTATTTCTTGTTAAGGTTATAATTCCACCATTTCAGCTCTACATACAAATCAACACAAGTAGTACATTAAAACGATACTATTTACCAATCGTCTGTAAGCTAATTGGTATTGTAGAAAAACATGTTGTAGTTGAACTGACCGTATATATTTTAGAAGCAAGGCTGTGGCCAGAGATAAGAATCTTGAAGTCACCTGCAATAAAAGTGACAATTGAAATTCCTGAAGTAGATTAGATTCTGCATTTTTTTAGTATTCAACAAGTATTTGTGAGTGCTAGCTATATGCTACATACAAATGTTAGGCTACAACATTTTGCTAAATATACTTGGTCTTTTGGCAAAGTAGAGTGAGAGGGAGAGCCATTAAAATAATCATGCAAATTATTTTATTTATATATTTATAAGTGCTATAAAGGAAAGATTATTTATTTGGTCTAGAGGAGGTAATATTCAAGCTAAGATAGTAAAAGTAGGAGCTAACTGGAGTGGTGAGGATAGGGAGTTCCCTTCATGGCTCAGCAGTTAACAAACCCTATTAGGATCCATGAGGACTCGGGTTCAATCCCTGGCCTCACTCAGTGGGTTAAGGCCTCGCTCCAGCGTTGCCGTGAGCTGTGGTGTAGGTCACAGACGCAGCTTGAATCCTATATTGCTGTGGCTTTGACTGTGGCCAGCAGCTGTAGCTTCATTTTAACCCCTAGCCTGGGAACCTCCATATGCCATGGGTGTGGCCCCAAAAAGTGAAAGAAAAATAAAAAAAGAGTGGTGAGGTTAGAGAGGATGTTTTAGAGAGAAGGAACAGCATGGTTGAAAGTAGGAAGGAGCATGGAGTATGCAAAGAACTGAAAGGAGATGAGGGTGGCTAGAGGTTGGTTGATTAGGGGGAGAATGACTGAAGTGTGGCACATGGGCAAATCATGCAAGGACTTGTATGAACATTAGAAAGCGTGTTTTTGTTTTTTTTTTTTTAAGCAAGAAGGAGACAAGTTAAACTTACTCTGGCTTCATTTTAAGCAGTTGGACAGGTGTGGATGTAGGGAGCTTGTATACTAGGTGAAGGATAATGGTGCCTTGAATTAGGAAGTGCTGTAGTTAAGATGAAGAGAAATTGATGGGTTTCAGCTGTGTTGGGGGATGAAATTGATTTGATGAGGGATTAGATTAGGTCATCTAAGCCTCTGCACCATTGACAGTTTAGACCAACTTTTCTTTGGTATGGAGGGGCTGTCTTCTGCATCTTAGGATGTCTAGCCGAATTCCTGGCTTCAGCTCACTAGATGCCACTAATATCTGGTTGCGACAACTGAAAATATCTACAGACATTGGCCAGATGTGCCCTGGGGGACAGAGTTGCCTCTAGTTGAGAATCACTGGATTAGATAGAAGATATTGAGGATTACTCACAAGTTTCTGGCTTCTGTAACTGGATGCGTAGTGGTACCATTCACTAAGGCAGAGCGAAATGCAAGAGGAGCAAGATTTATGAATGTGTATGTTTAATAGGAATTGGAGGGTGACCTGGAATCTGATGAGTTCTGTCAACATGTTGCTATAAATGGGCATTCGAAACATCAAATTAAATATTTAGGGTCAATAGTTTAATGTATATAGATCTGAAATTCAGAGCAAAGGTATTGACTGGGAGTGTGCATTCAGTGAATATCGGCATGTAGTTGGAATTAAAGCCGAGAGTATCTTGTATGGTTGTCCAGGGAGAAGGGAGAGTCTAGATCCAAGACTAATTGAAATAGGTTGAGGAAAGGGTGGGAAAACAGAAATGGAAACCAAGCATGTTTACAACTGTTTGGGGAAGTTTGGTTTTGAAGAGGAGGAGCCAAAGACAGGAAATTGGAAAAAGGAGTTTTTCTATTTTTGTTTTTTTTTTGAAAAGTACAATCATGAATAAAATTCCTTAAGAAGGTGGAGAAGGCATGAGTCCTGCCTGTAAGTGGAGTGATTGATTGGCTTTCAGTAACAGAGAAGCTTTTTGGGTTGTTTTTTGCTTTTTAGGGCCGCACCCCTGGCACATGGAGGTTCCCAGGCTAGGGGTCGAATCAGAGCTACAGCTGCTGGCCCACACCACAGCCACAGCAACACCAGATCCAAGCTGTGTCTGCGACCTGCACTACAGCTCACAGCAGCACTAGATCCTTAACCCACTGAGCGAGGCCAGGGATCGAATCCACAACCTCATGGTTCCTAGTCTGATTCGTTTCCTCTGCGTCATCATGGGAACTCCTCTCTGTTTTTCAAGTTGCTCTTTTAGCAAACAGAACTCTTTAAGTCAAAATCTGAGGTACTTTTCTAAATTTTAACCTTTACTTCATTCTAGCTTTTGGGTGAATATATGAATATATGGTGACCTGGACCAAAAAGAGGCTGTAGAAGTATCAGTTATTTGAGCTCCTGAATTCCATCTATTTTAACTTTTTTTGGAAATTCTTGTTATTTTGAAGATACTATATGAATTGAAGTAACTGATTTTGAATTTTGAGTTGATATGAGAATAGGCTGAGGTTTTCTTGGTATGAATTGTAAAGGAGAAAGGTGATTATGAGTGAATTGTTCAAGATCTCTTGTGTAATTTTTAATTTTGGAAAGGAGCAAATTTTATGGACTCTCTTGCCACCCTAGGAGGAACAGCTTGGGGACATTTATCTTAACAGATTTCTCAGAGGCTCTGTTTTTGAAAATTTCAATATTCTACCTTATTTAGGAATAAAGAACAAATTGAAAAAGGGAATGAAATATTTGTAAATTATTGGCTCATTGAATTTCATATAGTTAAAATGTGTATATGCTCATATCTCCGTCAGTTTTTCCAGCTTTACTCAGATATCAGTGACAAATAAAAATTGTCTATATATAAGATATACAATGTGATCTTTTGATATGTGTATACACTGTGAAATGATTACCATAATCAACATAATTAACATTCATCACCTCACATAGTTTTATTTTTTTTTGTGATGAGAACATTTGAGATCTACTAAACTTAGCAAATTTCAAGTATATAATATAGGAGTTTCTGCTGTGGCACAACAGGGATTGGCGGATTTCTCTGCAGTGCCAGGACACAGGTTACATCCCTGGTCTGGAACAGTGGGTTAAAGGATCCACTGTTGATGCAGCTGTGATGTGGGTTGCAACTGTGGCTTGGATCTGATCCCTAGCCCAGGAATTCCCCGAGGCCAAAAAGGAAAAAAATATACATTATTATTAACCGTATTCACAGTATCCTACATTATGTCTCCAGAACTTATTCACCTTATAGCTGGAAGTTTATACCCTTCATCTTATAGCTGAAAGTTTGACCAGCCTTTCCCGATTTCATTCATCCCACTCCCCAGCTCCTAAATAACTGCTATTCTACTCTCTGCCACTATGAATTTGACTTTTTTAGATTCCACATGTGAGGTCATGCAATATTTGTCTTTCTGTGTCTGACTCATTTCATTTTGCACAGTGTCTTCCAGGTAGTTTATAGGGGTGGTTGCAAATGGCAGTTTCTTTCTTTTTATTTATTAGTTTTTAAATGATTTTCATTTTTTCTATCATAGCTGGTTTACAGTGTTCCGTCAGTTTTCTATTGTACAGCAGGTGACCCAGATATACATATATACATTCTTTTTCTCACATTATCATGCTCCATCATAAGTGACTAGATATAGTTCCCAGTGCCATACAGCAGGATCTCATTGCTTATCCATTCCAAAGGCAGAGTTTCCTTATTTTGAAAGCCCAAATATTCCATTGTATATGTGTATACACATACACACCACATTTTCTACATCCATTCATCCATCAGTGGACACTTAAGTTTTTTCCATCTTCTTGGCTACTGTGAATAATGCTGCAGTGAACATGAGAGTGCAGATTCCTTGTTAAGATAGAGATTTTTTCATTTCCTTTGGATATATACCCAGAAGAGGGATTGCTAGAACATATGGTAGTTCTATTTTTAGTTTTTTGAGAAATTTCCATGCTGTTTCCCAATATGGTTGTACCAATTTACATTCCTGCCAGCAGTGTATAAGGGTTCCCTTTTCTTCACATCCTCGCCAAAACTTTTGACTTTTTGTAATTGCCATCTTAGCAAGTGTGAGGTGATATCTCATTGTGGTTTTTTTTGGGGGGGGGAGGGGTGCGGAGGTGCCTGTGGCGTGTGGAAGTTCCTGCACCAGAAATTGAACCCTTGCCTCAGCAGCTATCCTAGCTGCTGTAGTGACAGCGCTGGAACCTTAACCTGGTGTGCTACAAGGGAATTCATTGTGGTTTTGATTTGCATTTTACTAATGCTTAGTAGTGCTGAACATCTTTTCATGTACTTACTGGTCATTTTATGTCTTTGAAAAAATGCCTCTTTAGGTCCTTTTTCCATTTTTGAATTGGGTCATTTGTATTTTTGCTGTTGTATGAGCTTCTTACATATTTTGGATATTAATTCCTTTTCAGATATATATGGTTTGCAAATATTTTCTCCCATTCTGTTGCTTTTTCATTTTTTTTCCTGTACAGAATTTTTTTATTTAATTAATGTAGTTACACTTGTTGGTTTTTGCTTTTGTTGCCTATGAGTTTTGGTGTCAAATCCAAAAAAGAAAAAAAACTGTTAAGACCGAGGTAATGGAACTTTTCCCCTTTATGTTTTCTTATAGGAGTTTTACAGTTTCAGGTCTTAAAATTTTAAGTCTTCTAATCCCTTTTGAATTGATTTTTGTGTATAGCGTAAGGTAAGGGTCCCCTTTAATCCTTTTACATGAATGTAATGTATCCAGTTTTCCCAACACTATTGAAGACTATCCTTTTGTGGAGTTCCCTTCGTGGCTCAGTGGTTAACGAATCCGACTAGAAACCATGAGGTTGCAGGTTCGATCCCTGGCCTTGCTCAGTGGGTTAAGGATCCGGCGTTGCCGTGAGCTATGGTGAAGGTTACAGACGTGGCTCGGATCCCGCGTTGCTGTGTCTGTGGCGAAGGCCGGCAGCTACAGCTGCTGTTAGACCCCTAACCTGGGAACCTCCACATGCCGCGGGTGCGGCTCTAGATAAGGCAAAAAGACAAAAAAAAAAAAGACTATCCCTTTTTCTGTTGTATTTTGGTACCTTTTAGTTAACTGTAAATGTGTAGGTCTTTTCCTGGGCTCTCTATTATTTTCATTGATCTGTGTGTCCATTTTTATGCCAGTACTATACTATTTTATTACTATGGCTTTGTAGTAGAATTTGAAATCAGAAAGTGTCATGCCTCCAGATTTGTTGTTTTTGCTCCAGATTATAGCTATGTGGAGTCACTGGTGATTCCATATAAATTTTAGGATTGTTTTTTCTTCTGTGAGAAATTTCACTGAAGTTTTGATAGCGATTGCATTGAATCAGTAGATTGCTTTGGGTACTATGGACAGTTTAGCAATTTTAATTTTTCTTATCCATGAATAGGATATCTTTCCATTTATATACAGTCTTTGATTTCTTTCATCAATGTTTTATAGTTTTCATTGTACAGATCTTTTACCTCCTTGGTTAAGTTTATTCTTAGAGCTCTATCTTTGTAATATATGTGTCGTTCAAAAGTTTTAAACCATGTAAATTCATGTGGAAAATTTAGACCAGGACTGAGCCCAAGAGATCCTCAAGTGAAAACTTTTTTTTTTTTCCCATTCTCCTTTTTTAAGGCAGTTCTTTCTGGCTAAGTTCAGGTAATCTTGTGTGCCTAAAAGCAGTCAAGCTTCAGGGGGAAACAAAATCATTAATTCAAACTGATGTAATCATTGTACCAATTTATCAATTAAGAAGGCTTTACTTTGTCTCCACACGCAAAAAAGTAGTAGTCTAACATGCTAATAAGAAGTGGTTTGTTTTCAGCATGACATTTTCCTGATTATATTTTATTTCATTTAAGAGAAGGGATATTCAGCATCAAGAATGAATTTAAACTTTTTTTCCATATCTAGCTTTATTTTCCTCAATAATTGGCACCAGCTGTTCTAGTTTCATGTGTAACAGAGACTGTGGCAGTGAGAGAGCCTGAGGAATTGCCAGTTTTTATTGAAGTGTTTGTGAACTGATGACCTGTTTTCTGTGCCATATTTAATTTTATCTCTCCTGTCTTGAGAGTTCGTTGCTAATTTGTGTTTGTTTTTAGATAGCACTTAATATTTAGCTGAAACTCCGTTATCGTTTTTCATGTATTGTAGTAAATGATCTGGTCTTGGTACTCAGAGCTGAAAGATTTTTTTCACTTTCTTTTACATGTGGACCCAGCTAACAGGGACAAATGGAGACTGTACTGAGAATACCATGCAAAAGTTATACCTTAACTTCATTTACTGACACATTTAAAAAACCTCTGAATCTAAATCCATACTTAACTTGCCTTTAGTAACTTGTGTTGATTTCATACAATGATAACTTTACTGGTAATTTGGTTTGAGCCTGAGTTTAAATATAGGTTATAATACTTTTTAGGAAAAATGAACATTGATATTTGTTATTATTATTTTTTTTTTTGTCTTTTTGCCTTTATGTAGAGCCGCACCCGCGGCATATGGAGGTTCGCAGGCTAGGGGTCTAACAGGAGCTGTAGCTGCTGGCCTTCGCCAGAGCCACAGCAACGTGGGATCTGAGCCGTGTCTGCAACCTATACCACAGCTCACGGCAACGCCGGATCCTTAACCCACTGAGCAAGGCCAGGGATCGAACCCGCAATCTCATGGTTCTTAGTCGGATTCGTTAACCACTGAGCCACGAAGGGAACTCCAACATTAATATTTGAAAGAAATATTTTAATATTGTAAACTATATTAGGGAAATCTTTTTCACAGTTTTGAACAGATGTAATTATACATACAGTGAGAAATAGCTATCTTTATAATTAATTTTAAATTAAAGCAATAGATCTTTGGAGTTCTGTCGTGACTCAGGAGAAATGAATCTGACTGGTATCCATGAGGATGTGGGCTCGATCCTGGCCTCGCTCAGTGGGTTAAGCTGTGAGTTGGGGTGTTGGGTCTGGCATTGCTGTGACTATGGCCTCAGCCAGTGGCTACAGCTCTGATTTGACCCCTAGCCTGAGAACCTCCATATCCCAAGGGTGCACAAATAATAGATCTTAGCAGATAGCCTGAACTTGTAGTATTGTAGAGAATCATACAACTTTAAGAATAATCTATTTCAGGGTACTTTGTTGCAGTAGTTTTTTGTTGTTGTTTTGTTTTTTGGTCTTTTCTAGGGTTGCACCGGCAGCATATGGAGGTTCCCAGGCTAGGGGTCTAATCGGAACTGTAGCCGCCAGTCTACGCCACAGCCACATGTGATCTGAGCCGCGTCTGTGACCTACACCACAGGTCACAGCAACACCGGATCCTTAACCCACTGAGCAAGGCCAGGGATCGAACCTGTAACCTTGTGGTTCCTAGTCGGATTCATTAACCACTGAGTGACGGTGAGAACTTCAGTAGGTTTTTTTTTCTTTCTTTTTTTTTGGTCTTTTTGCCTTTTCCAGGGCTACACTCATGGCATATGGAGGTTCCCAGGGGTCTAATAGGAGCTGTAGCCGTTGGCCTACGCCATAGCAACATGTGATCTGAGCCGCGTCTGCGACCTACACCACAGCTCACGGCAGCGCTGGATCCTTAACCCATTGAGTGAGGCCGAGGATCAAACCTGCAACCTCATGGTTCCTAGTTGGAGTCATTAATCACTGAGCCACGACGGGAACTCCAGTAGCTTTTGTTTTGTTTTGTTTTTAAACTAATGATAAGGAAATTTTTGCTTGAAACCAAAACAGTTAAAGTTTTGAAATGCCATTATGCATAGTTAGCTTATTTTTTTACATATGATCTAAATATGTGATGCCTGATACTCAGCCAAGAAGATTTCGTATTATATCTTCCTTTTTTTCCTAAACTTAAAAGACCATTGAGCCATCTTCTGAAGTACTTCTCTAAATTTAAGAGAAGTCTTTTTTTTTTTGTCTTTTTGCCTTTATGTAGAGCCGCACCCGTGGCATATGGAGTTTCCCAGGCTAGGGGTCTAACAGGAGCTGTAGCTGCCGGCCTTCACCACAGCCACAGCAATGCAGGATCCGAGCCACGTCTGCGACCTACACCACAGCTCACGGCAACGGCGGATCCTTAACCCACTGAGCAAGGCCAGGGATCGAACCTGCAACCTCATGGTTCTTAGTCGGATTTGTTAACCACTGAGCCATGAAGGGAACTCCTAAGAGAAGTCTTATTTCAGCATCTGTATGCATTTCTTTTGAGTTTTTAATTTGGCCTCTGCCTATTCTAGGCTACAGTAAAATTTGATAATGTGAATTAATAATGTGCTAGAAAGTGAGGAAAATTGATTTGTATAAAAATCTATTAGATCTCCAATATAGTAATACTTGAGAGAGAAATCTTCCTATGAATGTAGCAAAGGAAGAGGAGAAAGTATATAGAATTTCGTATTTACTATGTAATCATCAGTTTTTTCATGTGTGAATGTTTCTGCATGAACATGGTCATTCAGATGAAAGAACTTTTTAAGTATAATAAAATTTCATTTGAGCATTGTAAAAAAATTTCTTTTTGTTATTCAACAGGTGTTTAGTACTACCCTGACTTCTAGCAGTTTTGATATGCCTGATTCTCAAGATCAGGAGGTTGGCAAAACTTTTCCTATAAAGGGTCAAATAGTGAATATTTTAGACCTATGAGCTACGTGTACCCTCTGTCAACTTTTTTTTTCTTTCACTTTTAAACAATGTTTTAAAAATGTAGAAATCATTTTTAGTTTTGTGGCCATACAGAAGATGCCAGAGGCAGTTTTTGGCCACAGGCAGACCATGGTTGGCCACCTCTGCTCTAAGTGCATAAAATTTAATTATTCAAATGCCTTTAAAAATCTCATTTTAGCCACTCGAACTAGAAACCTTTTTCCTATCTCTTTGTGAAGATGGATGCTTTTTTATTATGGAAAATATCAAATATATATAAAAATAGAATAGTATCATAAGTCTTCATAACACCAAGCCTTAACAATTACTAACATACAACCAGTCTTATTTTGTCTATACATCCTCCCTTATTAGCTTGCCACTGCCATAATGTTTTGACTGTTGTAGCTGTATGGTTAAGTCTAAAAGTCAGGTATGGTAAATCCTCCAATTTTCTTCTTCTGTCTTTACATTTATTTAGGTGTTTAATTTCTTTCATCAATATTTATAATATTCAGTGATAAATTTTACATATCTTTTGTTAAAATATATTTCTAGGTATTTCATATTTTTTGGTGTTTTTGATAATTTTAAAAAATGTATTCACAAATATTTTTGCTGCTATGTATACTTTATAGTCAGTTATCTTTTTTGGAAATTAAAATGAGGAAAAGCCTTGGTTCTGCATATTATATTAAAATATTCATTAGTTTTGTGCACACGTGTTTTTGATATGCTTCATTATCTGTAGAAATGTTACTCTTCTCATTTTTCTTATAAAAACTTTGAGAATTGACTAGAATCATTTTTAGGCATTATATTTCTTCAATTTTTTTTTTCTCCCCTCCCATTTTCACCTTCCTTTTTGAGCTTCCATTTCTTCTCTGTTGCTTGTGTTTGAGATGGCTTTTCCTACAATGCTTTTAGACGGGGAGGGTTGGACAGGCTAGCTTTTCTAGGTTTGTTGCTCTAGGAATCCTCTTCCCTTGTTATGTACAATTCAGAAACACATTTTCTGAGACATTTTCTCCTTCCCTACTTTTTTTCTAAACCAGGGTTTTCTGTAATATTAGCATTTTTGGTCAGATCATCTTTGCTGCAGGGGATTGTCCTGTGCATTGTAGGACGTTTAGTTGTGTCCTG
Organism: Catagonus wagneri; assembly: GCA_004024745.2. NCBI lineage: Eukaryota > Metazoa > Chordata > Mammalia > Artiodactyla > Tayassuidae > Catagonus > Catagonus wagneri. Next base: position 3,956,704 of record PVHT020004020.1, read on the forward strand.
GCTTCCACCTACTGGATACCAATGACCACATTGTGGCCCCCATTCCCAAATTGGTGACAACCCAAACTGTTTGCAGACATTGTCAGATGTTCTCTGGGAGTCAGAATCCATTCTGGTTCTCTACTTTCTTTCCTTTACCCCTAATGGCTGTCTACTGCTTAGTTTAGATTTCTGTTTCTGGTAGTTTCTCCTTGGTGTGGTTGCTTTGTTTTAGAAGGGAGTTACACTTAATTTTGAGATTTCTGATCTTTGTGTGATCCTTTGCATTTACCTGTGAGTTGTAGCCTGTGAAGCTCACAGTTTTGGTTGCCTTTCCACACTGAACTGGACCTGTCAGTTTAAAGGAGTGGGAATAGTACCTCTAGGCAATTTGATTTCTGGATGCTCTAGCTTCAGTGCTGTCCCCAATTCCCTTCCTCCTCTTCTTTGTATATTTCTGATATATGTGGATCCTGTTGTTACTGGCATTTGATCCCAACTGCCAGTACTTTAGGGTTCTTGAGTAATATGTAGTCAATTAATTGTACCATATTTGTTGGCCATTTTTAGTTTGGTTTGATCTGTTTGTTTTATTTTCCTGGTTGCTTTGTCTTTTTTTATGGGAGGGGATGGTTATTCAGGGATATTAAAAAATTATGTCCCTTTCATTGCCAAGTTGCCCAGACTGCCTCTGGCTTCCTAAAGTGAGTATTCCAAACGTGATGAAAGAATATGTTTTAAATGATAGGTGGGACTTGTGCCTAGTCCTGGACTTGGGGAAAGGCCTAGAGAGGGAGAGATTGATAATTCAAAAGATAGACCAAAAAACTGATGGAGTATTTGTGCCCTAGAGGTGCCCAGAAGGCGTGAATACAGAAGTATTTATAAAGGGTTTAGCTTTGAACTGAGGAAGAAGACAGTTTGTCTGACAGGAGAGGTTAGATGAGATTTCATTCAGAAAATAGTTTGCAGTTAGAAAGCTGAGTAATGTCACTTTTGGGATCCTCACTTTTCTTAGTAAATTTTAATGTGAAATTATCTGCTACAGAAAGTGAAGTATTGGGAGCTTGAGGAAAGGTGTAAAGACTTTGAAATGTTAAATGGAAGCAATATCTAACCAGAGACATAGAAGTAATTGCTGAGAGATGCTAATGGCCAATCTTAGGTTGTTCTTAAACTATAAATTGAAAAGATACCAATTTTGTGTTTTTAGATTTTTTTTTTTTTTTCAGTTAGCAACTCATATATAAGGGCAGAGAAGGTGGTTGTTTATAGTGAACCTAAGGTTAGGATTTTGCAGGACAGATGTTATACAAGCATATAATATTGTTAAGGCATGATAAAAGATGTTCATGGGATGTATTGTGGGGTACAGACTGGGTAGGGAAGGAAATCATGCTATTTTACTTTTATTTTTTGTCTTTGCAGGGCTGTACCTACAGCATATGGAAGTTCCTAGGCTAAGAGTTGAATCAGAGCTGCAGCTCCCTGCCTATACCACAGCCATAGCGATGCAGGATCCGAGCTGTGTCTGTAACCAGCACCACAGCTCACGGCAACACCAGATCCTTAACCCACTGAGCGGGCCAGGGGTTGAACCTGCATCCTCATGGATACTAATTGGGTTCATTACCGCTGAGCCACAGTGGGAACTCTCATGCTGTTTTAGTTGCTATTTGGTTGGGAGTAAAGGGAACATGTAAGAGAATCCAGGTCTGTGACGTTCTGTAACAGGTATGAGGGGAGTAAAAAAGTGAGAATTGGAGCGGGGATTGAAGCCAGGATGGTACATTGGAATTTAAAATTTCAGAGCTAGTGAAGTTCTTTTTTATTGTAAAGACCATGTTATGTCTATGGAGGTACAACATTGATGAGAGAAATTGGAGTAAAAACAGTTCAGAAATGGTGAGAGTATGTTAGGATATTTAGTCCAGTATAGATAAGGAAGTCACCTATGTTGATGGCAAGAGGTGGGTTGTAGGGGAAAGTATGAACCAGACAGGTAGATAAACAGGGAGGTCTGTCTGTAGATGGCAAAAAGAAGGCAGCATTCAGGGCAGTGCTGTAAGAGTGGGGAATAGGGTGGTTGCATGAGCACAGACAACCAGGAACATTTTTTTCTAAAGTCTTTGTATTTAGTATTGGTGGTGTGAATATCAAGGGTTGGTTAAACTTCTTGAAAGGGCCGGAGAGTTAAGTTTTTAAACTTTGCCACTCACATATGGTTTCTCTTTCATATTTTTGTTTGCTTTTATAACTTTTTAAAAATGTAAAAAGCATTCTTAGCTCATTTCCCATTGCAACTGAAGGTTATAATATAATGACCCATAGATAATACTCATTATGAATTGTCTGTGATATGTCGGTGACACTTGGCTTTGTAAAAGTTTGTAACTATTCCAATTACTAAATAATTATTGTACCTCGAGTAACAGTAGTTTTGTATTAGAAAGTGTTAAGGAGAGAATATGTATTTATTTAAAAAATACTGTCATTAATTTCATTATTCTCAATATGGTAATAACTTTTACATTTCTGAACAAAATTTTTACTTTTTTTGGTGTGGTTCATTCAAGTTGAGTCAGCAGATAGTGGAGTTATTTGAAGCATGTCAGCAGCAAGTAAGTGATTTAAAGAAGAAAGAACTTTGTCGAACAGAGCTGCAGAGAGAAATTCAGCTGTTATTTCCACGTATGTTTTCTTGTTTTTCATGCCTTTTAATTGTATACATCCATGTTTTTAATTTTAAATAACACCTTACAACTCTCTTCTATTTTTCTAGAAAGCAAACTTTTTTTAGTTGGGTCCTCTTTAAATGGATTTGGTACTCGGACCAGTGATGGTGATTTGTGTCTAGTTGTTAAAGAGGAACCAGTAAGTAATGAAACAATTATTCCAAATGTGTTTTTCATGTGAAGTCATTGAAGAAATTTCATAGAAAAGTCATTGAGAAAAAACAAGCATGTTCTGTTTTAATTGCTTCTTTGAATTCTCTGTTTATAGTAATACAGGGAAAGCCAGGAAAGGCTTTTTTTTTTTTAAAGACATATACATAATAAGCATAGCAAACTCTAGCATTAATGTATATTTAAGTTGTTAAAGTGAGGTGGATTCACTATGTGTTTCTAAAGAGATCTCCCTCTGTTTTGAAATGTCATTGGGTTGGGTGTGTTACCCGGCTGCATTATAGAGGACGACCATGTCTTTCTCTTCTTGACATATTTCCTTCCATTTAAATTCTTAGTGATTCTATATTTAATTTTTATTATTTTCCCCTGGCAAATACTATGGGATTTGGAGTGCTTATTTTAGAAATTCAAAAAGAGAGATTTCACTGATTAAAATAAGACCGTTGTGATTTAAAGTAATTTTCTCTGATATTTTGAGTTGTTTTTTTCTTATTTGGCAACCAAATTTTGTTATTTAGTGTTATGTGTATTTCAATTTCCTATTAACTGTTCTTGTATATCCTTAATTCCACAGTAATTGGTGTTCATTAAGCTGACCTGAGAAGTCTTTTTAGTATGCTGAAGTCTATTCTGAAGTACCAAAGATTAATTTCACTGTAATTTTAACATGCCTTCTATTCCACCTCTTAAAAAATACAAAAATTCTATTGAAGAGTTATATATATTTTTACTATTACTCTTAGTCCACTAACAAAATTGGCTTCCAATTAAGGCAAATCAGAAAGATATTTATTCCAAGAAATAAATTCTTCATATTTTTCTAGGCTTTGAAATCATATAAGAGAAAAGTGAAAGAAAAGAGAAACCCAGAAATAATAAATGTAGTGGAGAATACTAGATTTTTAATTAAAACTTTCTCTCATGCAACTAGATTATATTTAAGTATATTCCACTAATCCTCCAGTCTTATTCACCTGTCTAAATCACGTTCTCACAACTTAACCACCATAATTTGAACCTTATTTTTAAGCAGCTCACAGTCCAGATGGGGAAATAAACATGGTACAGAAAGTTAAGATTCTATTTGTTTTTCTTGGAGAAGATTGCTTTTTGTACATTTATACTAAAGGAAATGGATGACATATGGCTGTTTTAGTATTTCTTTAAAAATTGTGCTTTTACGTTTAAAATCAGAAATTGAAAATATTGATGTAAAAGATGGCATAAAGTTTGACTTTTAAATAATGTAGTTTAGTGCATATTGAAAACTCTACTGAAATATTTTCTTTTTGTTGGGATACATCATGAAAATAAAATACTAAGTTTGGAAAGGTAATGGAAAAACAGTTTATTTTTAACTTTTCAGTGTTTTTTTCAGGTAAATCAGAAGACTGAAGCACGGCATATACTCACCTTAGTCCATAAACACTTCTGTACTAGACTTTGTAAGTCTCACATACCTCATGTACATATGTTGTTTAACATAACTATTTAAAATGTCTCTCACTTTATTTTCTGGTTAGGCTGAGTTAGGTATAATGTGGATCCTTTTTCTCAAATGAATTCCTTTTAACCTTTTTTTTTTTTTTTGACCACGTCTGCAGCATGTAGAAGTTCCAGGGCCAGGGATTGAACCCAAGCGACAGCTGCAACCTGAGCCACGGCAGTGACAACCTCGGATCCTGAACCCACTGTGCCACCAAGGGATCTCCTTTTTTTAACGTTTTTTTTTTTTTTTTTTTGTCTTTTTGCATTTTCTAGGGTCACACCCACAGCATATGGAGATTCCTAGGCTCAGGGTCTAATTGGAGCTGTAGCTGCTGGCTGATGCCACAGCACCGTGGGATCCGAGCTGCGTTTGCAACCTACACCACAGCTCATGGCAACGCTGGATCCTTAACCCATTGAGCAAGGTCAGGGATCGAACCCGCAACCTTATGGTTCCTAGTCAGATTCGTTAAGCACTGAGCCATGACGGGAACTCCCCTCTTTTTAACTTTTGATTAAAAAGAAGAGTAACCATTTATTCAGTAATTCTTGGTTGAGTTAACTTGCAAGCTCCTACTGAAGGTAGTGGCGAATGAAAAGATATGTAAGCTTTAGTTTTTTTTCTCAAATAGTTGCAGACAGAGAAGCTAAAGCATGAATGTAAACAGCTGTAATGCATAGTATCTGTGAAAAGCCAAAAGAATTATACAGATAGTCTTAGAGGTATTCATTTGAGGAAGAGAGAATTTCTTCTGTTTTGCAATGACATACTCCTTTGCTTGTTTTAAACACATTATCACTGAACACTTGGCTTCTAGTTAAGCCCAAATATATTACTCACAGAAAGCAAAATTACTCACTTAGGCCACTTTTTTATAAAATTTTATTATTTGAATAAGCTAAGCAGATTTTAATCCAAATGTTAAGCTACCTCTATTTATTTATTTATTTAGGCTGTGCCCATGGCATGTGGAAGTTCTTGGGCCAGGGATCGAATCCGTGCAGCAGCAGCAGCCCAAGCCACTGGAGTGACAGCGCTGGATCCTTAACCTGCTGCACCGCATAGGAATCCTCAAATAATTTATATAAACTTCCACAGAATATTGTGGACAGTCGAAGTCACAATAACAATGTACGTTGGAAAGAAAGACAGTTTGTTCGTTTATTTAACAAATATTCCATATGTTTTAGGCTTTGAGCTAGAAAATGCAAGGTCACACAACAGGTTGTCATGAACAACTTGTATTAGTTGTAGAAAAGAAATCAAAAGATTTACTTCAGTGGACTTGATTTTTCACATCTTTTAAAAGTAATTCATACTATAAGTGAATTTTTAATAACTTATTAGAATTGTAAAATATTAAAAGTGAAAGGGACCGTAGAGATTATGCAATTAAAATGAAAGTAGTTTTTTTTGGAGGAGGGGGGTTGGTGATTTTAATAATTAAGGAAACTGGTGGTCAGTGGGTTTAGTAACTTTACTGACTGAGGAATGCAATTTGTTGGAGTCTGGACCTGTACTTGGAACTCAAAACTTGTAACTCTAAATCTCATTTTTCTTTAAACCTTACTGAATTCCTGCACGTAATTCTATTTGAAGCTTGGTATAGTATGATTTTGATGTTAAGAGCATTGTAACAAAATTTTTAGGGTTTTTTTTTTTTTTTGTCATTTTAAGGCCGTGCCCATGGCATATGGAAGTTGCCAGGCTAGGGGTAGAATCAGCTGTAGCTGCTGGCCTACGCCACAACCATAGCCGCAGTCACAGCAATGTGGGATCTGAGTTGCGTCTGCAACCTACACCACAGCTAATGGTAAAGCCAATTCCTTAACCCACTGAGCAAGGCCAGAGATCAAACCCTCACCCACAAGGATACTAGTCTGGTTCGTTACTACAGAGCTACCAACGGGAGCTCCAGAAAATTTTTAGTTTTAAAATGTTTTTTTTTTTTTTAAAAACATTATGGAATTGCTTGTTAGGGAAGAGTTTCAGAGTTTCTCTTTTATACATTTTTGTACTTTCTTAATTTTCTGCAATGAACATGTATTTCAACCCAGGAAAAAAAAAATTTTTAAGGTTGGTAGCGTAAAAAACTATCTGTACATGTGTTTTCCCTCTTAGAGATCATACTTACTGGAATTTATCACTGCCCCATGTGTCATGTTGCCAGCATTTCCACATTTAAGATGCTTTGTAATATGATTTCTCTGGCTACCCCATAACATCTTGCCATGTGCAGTCCCAGAATTTAGCTATCCTCTGCTGCTGGCCCAGATATTTCTCACTCTTGGCAATGCTCTGATGAACTTCTTTGTAGATGTTATTGGACCACATTTCTGGAAATAATGTATTAATACATAAAGCCCTCTGCATGGTATTGGAAGTTCCAGTCTTAGATGAATTTGATAATGTCCTTTTGACTTTAGTTTCTCTCTCAAAGACTATATTTTCTTAAATTGTTTTAGCTAAATAAAATACTGCTCTTAAAATAATGTGCATTGGAACACTGTGAATTTGAGAAATATTTACAGATATGCATATTATCTTTTATGCTTCAGCTGGTTACATTGAAAGACCTCAGCTGATTCGTGCGAAAGTGCCAATTGTCAAGTTCAGGGATAAAGTGAGGTAAGTAATTGTTGAGTTCTCTTTGGTCAGTTGCTTTAGATAATTTTTAGGTATTCTAATGAGGTAGATAATAAAGAAATGCATACTGTAGTGCAGTAGCTTATTTTCATCAGTTTTTAGAAATGACCTGGTTTTAAAACGGTCTGAGCAGTTATTCATGCTTAACTGTAATGGGTTTATTTTGGTTGACATTTTGAGTATTTGTGACTATCCAATTGAAAGAATAGATACATCTTTATATTTTATTTATTTTTTATTTATTTTTTTTATTTTTGCATTATAACTGGTTTACAGATTTCTATCAGATTTTCCAACTGCACCATGTGGTGACCCGATTACATGTACATA